>CM056376.1:136349128-136434128 GCA_029718625.1 Synaphobranchus kaupii | reverse complement strand
GCGCTATGCATTGATGAGGGGCAAGCTGAACTCTACCACCACCGATGCATTTGGCGCATGGGCGCAGTCAGTGGCACAGCGCATGGCTGCACTGGCTGTGGCTACTGAATCTTATGACTTAAAAATTGTATCACACGTGTAACACAATTGGCTCCTAATTGTATTTCGGATTTTATAACTCTACAGTACATCCTAACCAGGGTCACAGTCTGTTGTTAGCGCATGTTTTTATAGTGCCAGTGGCGTCTGTGTTCCCTCAATACAAGATCTTCCCACTGCATAGCCCTTCTTAGTAACCACTGATACAACCATCGTTAAATCCGGTCTCATAAAGCATATTTTGTCGTAACTCAATTAAAGGTTTTTACCTCAATTAAAGGTTTGATTTCTCTCATATTTTGAGTGTAAGATCAAGAGCTGATAAACGACAGACATTTTGTTCATAGCCTTTACAAAGAGTGCCAATCATTTTGGTGGGCACTGTAAATTATCTCCTAAAATGGCCACCCGCTTCACTCACCTATTTTTGTGACTCACTGATAATCGTCTGCATTAATATGTGTTCGCGTGGGATTGACAGAGAGACAGTAGGAGGATGTGAGCTTACCGCAGGGAGGACGGACGGCTCTCTGTGCACTGCGTGACCAGAGGGGTTTAAATTCCGTGCGGGATGTGGCGGTGTGGAAAAGTCAGCGAGGTTGTGTACTCCGGCCCACTGCTAATTTCAATGGTTGACTTCCCATTCAATGCCCTCACTCGCGCACACACACACACACCCTCTATCCACAGGCATGAATCAGACCTAATTGAGCACATTGTAGGCCTGAATAGTTCAGTATACTAACAAGGCAGCCCGCTGACAGGCACTGAGACTAAGTGCTGGGAGGCAGAACGTTGCCCAATGGGACTTTAGGACTCAATCAGAAAGCTAAGTTCTGAAGGGCACTTTCACACCAAAAGTTCACTTAAAGTCATTTGCATTGTGCCGCATTTTTCTAGCGGTTCGCCTTCTGCTCCCTGCCCAATATAGTTTGCTTAATGTCCGATCAGTAATGCTCAGATGAACTTACACTTGCTGTATGTGGACCTAAATTGCATCGGTTTCCACAATTAAAGTTTTCAAATGACTTTAGTTTACTTGCCACTCACCTTTTCTGGAGAACACTGAGGTATAATGCTGATTCCTACATGTTGTGCTCTTGCTTTTCGTGTTTGCTATCGATGCTACCTGCTACTGAAATTGGTTACCACAATATAAATGGGATGTGGAGAAAAACTGTTGTAACTATTTTTTTGAAAAACATCTCGAGGGAACAAATGTTTGGTGACCAAATGTTCGGTGACCTGTTGGTTAACCTGTTTGATTATTTAATTTGCTCCCTAGTGCAATTAACTCTCGGTCACAGGCTTCCGTTACAGCCCCAAATTGACATGCACTACAAGGCTAAGGCTATTATGAAAGGACTCTTATGGTCACATATTCCCTTATGATTCCCTTGTATTATGTTTTTCCATTATTCACACTTTCCACATATCCATTTCATGTGAAGATATGTAGCAGGGCTCATCCTTTGCTTGTCAGACTTCATGTATAAGAGAGTTGGGGACAAGATACACAAGGGACAAAAGTATCCTTTTAGTAAGGCTCTCTAACCAGCATTCAGCTGGGGTGGCTCCTACTTTACATTTGTTTTACATTTACACTTTACTTGTTAGCACGTTAGCAATTTTCGCTATCATATCCATTCCAGGATTGTGATCAAAGTGACTTGACAAGTCAGGCAGCAGTCCGCACACCGCAAGGCTCCCATTAAATACATTAAAGGCTGTATCAGCGATTTTGGGTGACGTCACTTCTGAAGCGAAATCCCAAACAAACATACTTATGAATAATTATGTTATGTTTTAAAAAATAGTGTTCAAGCATCCAGAATTATAACCACGTTAATAACGTTTGTAAGAAACCAAACCGTTTGTAAATCCGTCAAGATTTCAGCGAGATAAGAGTATTAGCGTTTGTGCAGATCATTGTGATTGGTTGGAATACTGTTTATTTTGGTTTTGAGTGGTTGGTAGTACCATTTGTTTTTGTGTACGATCTCGGAACATAGGCTGCCTACAGAGACGCGGTTTTTTGACGGCCTGCTTATGGGGCGGGCAGCTAGCGGATCGTGAGGAAAAATCCGATGAATGTGATCATTTATGTTTCCACCCAAAATCGCTGATACAACCTTTAATGCACCGAAATGAGTGACGTCTCGGGCACACGGGCACTTCTTCACACTTTAAACGCAATACAAAATTTTTGTTTTTGTTGCCCCGAAATATCACTCATTTTGGCGCATTAAAGTACTTAATGGGACTTGCAGTGCGCGGACTGTGGCTTGACTTATGGCAGCTTTCATTGCCGTTCGGTCCAGCACCTGCCCTAATTAAGGACTACGGATGTCCGTGCCACCACCACTCTTAGTCAAAGTGATTTGAGACATTAATTTGGTCATTAATTTGTACGGTGTATTGCTGGTGTATTTCACCGTGCCTATCACCTGTTTTACCTACAAAGATGGCGCGTTGGTATGGAATTCACATAAATAAAGGAATATCTCATTCTGACTGATGAAGGGAATGAGTCAGAGTGATTTCATCATACTAAATGCCTCTGAAAAACGCACTTTAATGTGCTGTGCAACTACGATACGACAGGCCACGTGCACGCTCAATTTCACTTAGCATTTATTTGTAAATCAGTTGGCGCTATTGGAGTGTCAAAAAATCTTTCCTCGGGTCTTTTAGACGAGACCCCAGACTATCAGGATTAAGTCATATGTAAATGAAATTTGCTCTTCTTCCAGATGTCTGAACTTGAAATCCTCTAACAAGAAGGGAATCCTGCCAGAAATTGAAAAAATAAATGGAATTTGTCTTTTTTTTTTCTAGTCAAGTCAAGCAACGGGTTTAATTATATATGGGTGTGTTTTTGTTGTTGTCTTTGTCTCGTACTGAAATAGGCCTTTAGATCCAATCAAAGCCCAGCGCCGAACTGTTTGCTGATGTTGCAGAGGTTTCCTTACTGCAGTGAATTAAGGTGCTTGCAGTGAGTGTTGAAAACAGGGAGCGGTCACGTACGTGGACGGACACCCCAACGGTCCTTTGTCTTTCATAGTCGAGCGTACTCAAAGTATACTCAAATTGTATACTTGTAAAAGTGTAAAGTCTACCCACCTTTGTAGACAACATTTCCCATAATTTTTGCGAGGAAATTGTAAAAAACAACAATGGTGTCGTTCATGGAGGAAGAGTACAATAAGAAGAAGGTAGGCTTGTAGGCGAAACGGCAGGTCTGTGCGGACACAAAAAACGACTGCTGCGTGGACAGCCTATGCGGACGTCCACTCAGGGTCCTCTATGATGTGATTTAGGTCCGCGCGGATCTCATGCCCCTTTTTTGGCGACTGTGAAATGGTCTTTAGAGGAACATATTCCCAGTTCTCAGCATGCAGTCAGTCAGTGAGTCAGCACAGAAGCTGTATGTAGTCTTTTTTTCCCTTCATAAACCACAGTTTGTGAGTTCAGTTATCACTATAACTAACTTGAGTTTTGAAGTATAAGTCTCTTGTGCTTGCTTTGATTCAAAGTTAAGGACAAAGCTTGATTGAATACAGCTCAGTTCTATTCCTAGGTTATTACAGATATCTAGAGCGCTCAAAGAGTTATAATGTAAAATTACCCTTGTGAAGGAGTTTGTAGGAAGCGGAGTACTTTTCAAACTATAAAGATGCCCTAAGGTGTTCTTCTTTGATGAGATATACAGTATGTTAAAAATACTTTATTGCTATGGCAAGTCTATACAAGAAGTAGAAAAATGTGTCCAGGTACTGTCACCTGCTACCCATGTATAATGGAAAACAACATTATTCAGACCGTATAGTTTAGTTACACTGCCTGGCCAAAAAGAAAGTCACACACTCTAATATTTCGTTGGACCGCCTTTAGCTTTGATTACGGCGCACATTCGTCGTGGCATTGTTTCGACAACCTTGTGCAACGTCACAACATTTATTTCCGTCCAGAGTTGCATTCATTTTTGGCCGAGATCTTGTATTGACGACGGGAGAGTCGAGCCACTCCATAAAGTCTTCTCCAGCACAGCCCAAAGACTATCAATGGGGTTAAGGTCAGGACTCTAGTGGCCAATTCATATGTGAAAATGATTCCTCAAGCTCCCTGAACCACTCTTTCACAATTTGAGCCCGATGAATCTTGGCATTGTCGTCCTGGAATATGCCCATTGATGAGATAACCTGGTAATTCAGTACATTCAGGTACTCAGCTGAATTCATGTTATTGCTGCATAATGTTTCTGAGCCTAGACCTGACCAATTGAAGCAACCCCATATCATAACACTGCCTCCAGAGCCTTGTACAGTGGGCACTATGCATGACGGGTGCAACGGCGACTTTTTTTTTGTCCAGGCAGTGTAGTTGCCGACTATCTGTGAAATGCCTATTGATACACATTAGAACCAAATTTGGGAAGTGTCACGATCAAATAACCCTCCTCTAAATATACCAAAATTAAGACATTTAGCTTTTTACTTCATCCTGGGCTCTCCGGTGTGTAATGGGTTTTAATATTAAAGTATCACCACTGATTCTAGCCACTGATTCACCACAATTCTATAACATGAACAAATGATTAGTCAGGCCTTAAATAACATAAGCGTACAGCTTGCATGACTTTGTTAATATGAGCGCTTTAATTTACTGTTGTTAAAACATAAGTCAAATCTTCAAGCACTAAGAAATATTAGTTGGCCTAAATGCACTAGTTGGCCTAAATGCACTTAGCCTATAAATGCAACTCTTCAAAATGAACATTTTCTAACTGCCTGGTTCATTATATGGTGAAGTCAATGGCACTAACGAGGACAATTATATTGAACAAGGACAGCCGAATCATTGAGACAAGTACTTCCACGTAAAATAAGCCTTTTTTAAAATTTCCACAGCAATGTTGTTCAGAAAGGATAACCCACGTGTTGAAACACCCTACTTATTTCATTAGAACCCTTCTAATGGGTTAATAACGTGCAAAAAAAAAAACGAGAGGATAATGGATTTTAAGACCGTAATTTGCTCACAAATCATAGTTACTGTCCGTGAGCTGTTTGCTGTACAACGTGATTGGGCAACCACTGCAGACCTGTAGGGAGCCGGAGAGATAACGGTTTTATCCAGTGCAGCTGAATTGTCCTCTTTGAAGTAATTCAGCTCGAAATCGTTGGTATAATGGGACACGTAGCTTGAAATGTGTTTTTAAATATGGAAGCCCCAGCAGGGACTGTGTGAAACATATTTGCTCTTCCTTGTCGATGTCTGCCTTTAATCTCCCTGCCGTCGTATCGACCGATAAAACATCACCTTTGTAGCCACAATCCTCCACAAAACATCGCCGATGTATGAACCTGTTAAAACACAGTCCGATTTCTTTCCATCATAAACCTGTTGTTGTATTTCCCTCCTGTCCACAGTGCACACATTTCACAGTGATGGACTGATGGTTTTCCCAGAGCTCAACGAGTATGTAACCCCATTTGGAAGCCATGCCTGACTCCGAATGACTAATATGGTTGATATGGCAACCTCATGTATAAGTGCATCCTCTGGGCAGTGACCTTGTCCATTCCAGGATTATTACAGCTCTCAATCTCTTAACACAGAGTGTCACTTACTTTTTCTTTCACACTAAGGCTGTTTCGGAATCAACGCCCTTCAATATTATCGAGTGTGCTTGTTGAGTACACTGGATGAGAAAGTTAAGTAGGCGAAAATATAGAGTACTTAAAATCCTCGGATGATATACAAATTTCTGGGTTTTAGCTGATAATAGCATGGAGGATATGTAAAAAAAATTTTTTAATTAAAAGTATGCTCCCGAATATACTCAGCAAAACACCGGAAGTAAGTACATCATCCGGGGGTTTTAAGTATACTACATTTAGAGAAAGTTTTGCTTACTTTACTTTCTCGTACTGTCTACTCAACAAGCATACTCAATAGTACGGAAGGGTGCTGATTAGTCCAGGTGGCTTGCCCCTCCCCATTTCTGGGTTAGCATGGGCACTGACAGCGAGGTCATTACAGTTAAGCTATATTTACTCAACCCCCGACCTGACCACAAAAGCCTTTATCCAACTATGTAGACATTGAGCTTGAGTGATTTCCTTAAGTTGTGTGGTCTACGGACCCTGAGGTGTACGCTTATATTTTGCCTGCTAAGAAAGTGGCATGTGCATTTTAGCAAGCCTGACGGACAAGCCGGCCCGTAGCGCAGCCATAAACTCCCTAACCGCTTAAACACACATACGGCTCAATCTGGGTGTGAGGAATACGCGCTTATTAGTGTGTTACTGTGCAATTACGCTCACGTCAGGCCCCCTAAAATGTCGCCGGCGTTACCTACGTGCCCCTCTCAAAACACTCAGCGTCAGCGTGTGACAGGCAATAGCAATATCCATTCTCTCTCCTGCCTCCTGAGGTAGTACCCATCGCTGTTTAATCCTATGTGGGTTGTGACAATAACTCTGCCACGTGGTCAGAGAAATACCATTTGGCGTCTGGGGGTGTTGTTGGTGATGATGGGGGATCTACAGGGAACCGGGTCTGCCGTTCCACACGGGTTTGCGGACGGATCCCATGTCCATTGCAGTTAAGTGGTTTTGTTTCCCATTGACCTATCATGCGCGAGGGGGAAGGCGGAGCGGCCGCAGACCAATCGGTATTAAATACCCGCTGAAGGGTTCCGTTCCCCGCGGGGGTCAGGTATGGAGGCGCCGGTCCGATGTGTCTGACTCTGAGGAGACTGATCTCCCCCAGGGGCCCGTAGGGTGTGAATGGTAATTTCTCAATGCCTGGTACAGCACAGCAGCAGATTCCCCCCCTCTTCTGATACATAAAATAAATACACTGGGATGGGATGAGAGAGAGAGACAGACAGAGGGAGACAGCGAGAGAGAGAGAGTGAGTGATGGAGAGAGAGAGTAAGAAAGAGAGAGAGAGAGAGAGAAAAAGAGAGAGAGAGAGAGAGAAGGGCTTGTCTCTCTGCATTAGGAACAGATAATAAAGGCGATAGACCAGGCTCTGCCGAAGCTGCAGAAATGGGAGGCTACATGTGCTTCTCCAGTGCTTGGCACACCACACGCATGTAAACGCATCAATCTGCCGCCGGGTCCTCTTTCATTTCCTGTGTTGCTGCTGCAGGGAAGCTGTAGTCTCATACTAATGAGGGAACGCATGGACTCTGCGGCTTGTGCGATAGCGTTGCTCAAAATGTTCTTTTTTTTTTTCCCCCCGTCGTCGTCTTCTTCTTCTTCTTCTTCTTCTTCTTCTTCTTCTTCTTCTTCTTCTTCTTTTTTTTTTTCTGCTCCATTCCCCTCCGATGCTCCTGCTGCCGGCATCCACAGTGTAGAGACAGAGTGTTGCTTAAAATAGCGGGTTTGGCGTGCGTGATAAATGGGGGTGGAGCGAGACGGCGGGTACCGGGGGCCGCGTTCCTGACCCCCCTCTCCCCCTCCTTCTCCCGCTACCTGAGCGCGGCGGCTTCTCGCCATTCCGTGCAGGTATCCGCCGGAGCGCCGCATCCCTGACCTTGGACCGCCGGATCTTTGCCTGTCTCCGGCCCCGGAATGGATCGTCTTGTATTTGCTTAATACCGTTCCCCGTCCGCGTTACATCATGCACAGACACACCAATCCGCTTACACCCCCCCCCCCCCCCCAACCCCCACACCCCCCTACTCTAAAGGAATCACATGCCAGGAAAAATGGGAAACACCCTGGATTTTATATTTTCAATCTTCTATTTTCAATCTTCAATCCCGAACTCCTCTGCACACATGACACAAACCAATGCATACACACACACACACACACACGCACACGCAAGAAAGCACAAATACATGCACCCATACATGTGTGCGCACACACACACACACACACACAAGCAAGTGGACCAGTCAACCAGCAAATGACCGATTCCCATCCCAACACCATCGTCGAGTCCAGCAAAGACAAAGACTAAAGGCAAAGACTAAAGGCAAAGACTAAAGGCAAAGACTAATGCAATTTTATCGACTGAAGCCTGTCTGGCCAAACAGCAGACTGACCGAAATCGGACAAAGACAAGGGTGGACGTTATCACTAGCAAAATACTGTCTGAGTGGATAACGTTACCTAGCTACATGGACCAAACCCGACTCCCGGGGCTGATCTGGCTGGTAACGTTAGTTGGCTAGCTTTCTGTTTACAAATTACTTTACCAGCTAACGTTAACAAGCAACGCCGGATCCAGGTCGGTAGTAGCTAATGTTAGCCAGCCACCAAACTAGCTAGGTTACAGGTAGCTAGTTGGCCACCCCTGCCTTAGATCGCTCTTGGCTAGAAAGTTCTACACCTTTGCTTTGTGCATCTTTCATTGTTGGCTAAAATCAACACCGTTTGACATAATGCATAACGTTAGTTGACTGCTTGCTTGCTAGGTAACGTTAGTAGAAATCACCCAGGCTGCTGGCTGCAGTATGCTTATGGCCACCGGTGTCAGTAATGAGAAGGAATTTCTGGACATTACACATAGCCCCTTTAAGGTAGATTAAGCATGTTTTTGGACATGAAGGGCCGGATTCAGAGATGGCCAACTTAAGTCATGCGCTTAAGTCATGCGCTTAAGTGGCTCTCCTGCGCGGATTTAACGCGGGAATAGATACGCCGTATTCTAACCTGCGCTGCACGGGTGCGTTTCTCAAAATCCGGGTGGCACAGGGGCATGATACTCTAATGGCCTGTTTCTTGTACCTGCCCCCTGGGTTGCCAGCTTTTCTACTAAAATTCAACAATAATAAAAATGTCTCTCTGTCAAAGTGAATATGATCCAGACACTGTCTATCAATTTATCCATCTAATATTGGTCTGGTATGATATACCAGACGGTCAATCATAGCCTACTTGTACATATTTATTTATTTTTATGAAAGCCCTTTGATAATTGTAAGTAGGCTAGGCAAAGGAAAATAAGACCAATATTATTTTCAAAGAACATGCACTCATTCTAATATCCATTTTTGCGAAAGATGCTGTATTTTTCATAATCATATCTTGGCAGCGCTAGACATAAACTACCTTTTTTCCGAACAAAGTTTGAATTCTACTGGATAGAGTAGTCAAATATTACAGTCAATAGACAGCAATGTCCAATATGTGTAACCAATAGCAACACACACACACACACACGCACCTGCACGCACATATGCACACACACGCAAAGAAAAAAAAACTAAAAATAGCAACAGCACCTTGTTTACCTACTATATATTTCAACTGTTCTAACATACATTGCGTGGCAGGTGATTTATTCTTTTGATAAATAGCATGTTTTTTTCATAGACATATGGGAAAACATGTTATTTATCAAAATAACTTACCTAAGCTCATACCAAAGAGAGCAGTCTTCAGGTTTATTTTGGACTATTCTCCTTTTGTTCCATAAACAGTATGTGTGTTCCTGCAATAAACAGGACAGTCGGAATGAAAGAGAAAAAAATATTCAGCTGAAACACATGCTTTCAACTACTCAGAAGCCGTAAGTGTGTGGCTAGCCGTGGAGAAGGATTTCTTGGCCTCCGCATGGTACTTTAACAGACCACTCAACTGTATCTCTTCCCCAAGGAAAGCTCTTGAAACAGATGCTTTCTAATCACTTCTAATTCCCATTTTAAGGCTTGCCTTGACAAGCCCCCTGTGTGTTGATATTGAATTGAAATGACTGGGAGTCTGTTTCTGTAAAACTATTCTGACTTTTATTTTCTCTAGACCTATAAAGTTCTTTTTGTGAGACACCTGTGTTTTTGGTATATGAGTGCATGAACTAACTTTGTTCCAGCGTTGTGTCAATCCAGCTCTGTTTTGTTGAAACAGATCCCAGAGAAGCTTCAGCCATGAAACTATATAGCCTACAGATCCTTTCCAAAAAATTAGAATATCATGGAAAAGTTGTTTTTTTTCCATAATTCCATTCAAAAAGTGAAACTTTCATAGATTATAGATTCATTACACACAAGATTCATTTCAAGAAATTTGAATAGTGTGTCGAAAATCAGCATTTACTTCAGTTATTTCAGAGAATGAATGTTTTAGACTGAGTGTCACTGGTTTTTGAAGCACTGACTCCAGCCTCAGTCCACTCCCTCTGCATCTCCGCCAAATTTTGGAATCGTCTTTGCTTGACAATCCACTGAAACCTATGGTCATCTCTTTTGCTTGTGCACCTTCTCCTGCCACATTTTTCCTTTCACTAAACTTTCTATTGATATGCTTGGACACTGCACTCTGTGAACAGCCAGCCTCCTTAGCGATGACCTTTTGTGGCTTACCCATCTTTTGGAGGATATCAATGATGGTCTTCTGGCCAATTGTCAAGTCTGCAGTCTTCCCCATACTGAACCAAACTGAGATACCTGTCCAATTTAACGACACACCTGTAGAAATACTTTGTAGGTGTTTTGAGTAAATTAGATGATTAGAGTGTGACACTCAGTCTAAAACATTAATTCTCTGAAATAACTGAAGTAAATGCTGATTTTCGACACACTATTCTAATTTCTTGAAATACTGTTTTGGGGGTTTTCTGGAGCTGTAAGCCAAAATTATGAAAAATGAAACAAATAAAGGCTAGAAATATTTCACTTTGTGTGTAATGAATCTATAATCTATGAAAGTTTCACTTTTTGAATGGAATTATGGGAAAAAAAACAACTTTTCCATGATATTCAAATTTTTTGGAAAGGATCTGTATCTGGTGCTGCCCTGCTTTCTTAGAGACTCCATTATTATGTCATATTAGTCCGTTGCAAAGATGTCATGAAGAAGGCAGTTGGTGTCAGTTGGTGTGGGCTCCATTTGTGTCGGTTACCATTTAGCCAGTAAAATGTTGTATATGTAAATTACCCTGTTTCTTCAGCAATAGGAATGTGTTACTGCAACTATAGCTGTTAATACTATACTGCAATAACTTTACAGTATATGTTTAATATAACTGCATGCATTTTTTTTAATAAGAAACCCTTTCCTGCCAAAGGTGACACTGGGAGCAGGCAAACCGCTAAATAGTAAAGAAAAGAAACTCACAAAACTTTTTGCTTTTTAAATTCAACATATTTTCTCTCTAAAGAGCATGCCCTTTTCAATAAGATCAAATATTTGGTTTCATTTCGGTTTCCAAGCAGAGTAATTTTGAACAGCCTACTGTAGAAGTGAGGTAGCTAACACTGCAACCTTTACATGCAGTTACCTGAAATTCCCAAGGATCATTTCACAGAAATTATTCAGAAATCCAGTATAAAATCAGGTGAATACCAATATTTTACAAGTTATTTCCATGTGTTGTTCATTTTGCTTAATTACCATATAGGCAGTGTGAGTAATGTGGAGAAAACATGTAAGAGAAGGCGATTAGCTTCATAGAGGCATCAAAACAACCATTGCGTGGGGGCGTCACTGGTGAGTAATATTTGGAAAAATGACCAGATGGAACAGGCGTTGCTATCGCATTTTTTTCTGTTCCCTGGAAAAATAGCGAATACAAGCTCAAAATTATATGCAGGCTCAAGCATTCAATGGAGAAGAATAAGATTCATTGAAGTTCTGTTTTTTTAATTATTTTTTATATCATCTCACCATCAAAAATATGATCGCTCTGCCCACTTATGTTCAGTGTTACAATAATCCATCAAAGTAGCAGCATCCCATAATTATATATCCACGCAGTTTAACATTTTTTAATCAAGATTTAGGTCCACATAACCACTGTAAACCGAATAAGTTTTTTTTTTTTTGGTCTCTGTCGCCCAGCAACATGGGTTGCTTTAGCTTTTACATGAAAAACAGTTTGTAGCCGGACCATGGGGAAGCTGTGTACCGAGTCATAGTGCTTCCATTTTATAATTGAAATCACAAGGAGTCAGAAAGGATATTATTTAACACATTAATCTGATGAGATGAAATTAATGCTTGCTTTGCTTTTCATTGATATAAATTCTGTTTATATCGAGTTATTAGTCTCTCTCTCTCTCTCTCTCTCTCTCTCTCTTTCTCTCTTTTTCTCTCTCTCTCGCTCTCTCTCTGCGTGCGCACGTACGTACACACACACACACACACACACACACACACACACACACACACACACACACACACACACACACACACATACACACACATACAGCTGTGTCAGAATACTTAAAAGTGATTTTTGGTGGCTGCCTAACATTCCAAAGTAGCATGTCCATGGTCTAACAAAAAAAAAACAGGTTACCCTGGCCTACAGTGTAATGGAGGCTCGCATTGACTCTGCTTTAGTATGGGAGACAAAAACAAGGCTATCTGTATGAGCTCATTGCATAATCCACACAGACATGATTCCCACACGCGTGCAAGCAATTGACTCAAACAATGTAGCTGTTAAGAAGATGTAATTCAGAGAATAAGCGTGGAGGTGGCAGAGAGAGGAGCTTCAGTACACTTGACTGCAGAACTTTAGAGGCTCTACCACAGGGTACTATGCTGAACTAGTGACTCACAGCCCTGAGGAGGCGTGAGGAGTGTAACCCGGCTAAATGTGCTCGTTAGCCTGTGGTGAAGCTGCCGACTAAACAGCTGTTTTTTTTTTGAAGGCAGCTTTGAGAACTGAAAGACGGAATCACGTTTTAATGATTCGGTTCATTAAAGGAAGACGTGACCGCGACACTGACAATGGTGGACATTATGTGCGTTGGTATTTATTAGATGCTTGGCAGACACAAATCTCCAGGGTGCTGTGTGTGATGATGGAGAGGAGGTAGATGGAGCATCACACTCTGCTGTATTATCAGGACTTTATTCAAGCCGGCCCCTCTCCGGTAGACTTTAATCAGTTGATGGAGAAATCCAAACCCTGTAATTCTCGTTTATGTTCTACTCCTTAGCATTATGTTACAGCGGTACAGTCTGTCCCTTGTAAAAAGGCCGGGTGTTCCGGCCTGATACAGGATTCGGCTCATGCCACTGCCCATTGCCATGGTTATGATTTGTGATTCTTAGTTTGTATGTTTCCATGACTTATATGTTACACCTGCCCTGAGGGTGACAGTACAATTTTAAGGTTTATGGAAGAGAGGGGGGAAAAAAATCACAGTTGAACATTCCATATATTAATATTAGAGATTTAAAAAAAAAAAAAAAAGACCGTAAAACACAATTTATAGGTTGTTTCGTGCAGATATTTTATAGGATTCCACCAAGGTCACTACCTTTGGTGCTGGCAAACACATGGAATTTCTGTGAAGATAAGTTTGTTTGCAAACTTGTTTGCAACTATGTTTGGAGTGTGTCGTGAATTGTTGATGTTGGTCCTTCCATCTGATCAGGAGTTATTTCAGTATAAGAAAAGACAACGGTTTGTGTGTGTGTGTGCGTGCGTGCTGTGCGTGCGTGCGTTGCGTGCGTGCGTGCGTGCGTGCGTGCGTGACAAAACAAAAATATATCGAAAAAATAGATTGAATAGACCGAATACTGAGTAGCCAAGGAAGTGGTTCCACAGGGGGGTCATTCCATTAAAGCTGAATGGCGGTCTTGAAATGTGCACTTGAACAGAACAATTCACACACAGAGATTTTAACACCAAAGAGAATCTCTCATGGTTAAGAGATCTAAAAGATCTAAAACTATTTAAATTTTACCTACATGTTTCAGTATACATGTAAGTATACATACTACCCTAAATGTATGAATGACCTTTTGGTACTACTACCTACTTTCAGGTAGGATTTCAGAAATCGTGTCAGAAAGTCATTATATGCACAGGTCTACGATGGCTAGTAAGCTATCAGGCTAAATCACATTTCTTGTACGTCTCTATTCCGGGAATTTGACTGTATGACTGTATGACAGATGATGAACTTTCCTACTCTGTTTGAACACAAAAAAGGGAGTATCAGTGACTGAGTTGGGTGAGCTCCATGGCAGAAAAGGCAGTTCTTCTGCTTAAAAGAAATACAAAAAAAAACAAAAAACAGTCAGCGTCTCAGCAGAGAGAGATGAGGATATTCTTTTTGAAGACCGTGCAACTTGACATTTAGTGTTGTGGAAACTGACATTCATAAATCCATGCTTTACTGCAAGTTTGCCGTGGCCTGCTCCGCATACATAAAAATATAATTCAGTTTTATGTGTGTACGTAATTCAGTTGAATTTACTTGACTTATGGTGCAAGCCATGACATTTGTAGCAGCGTGTGCCGTACTCTAAGCATGTTCAGGTTGGTTCCGCCAAAAAAAGCATTGATGTAAGCAATGCTTCGATTAAAGGAAGTGACATGTACATTTATTAGTTATTCGCTAATTTTACTACTACTACTACTACTACTGCTGCTGCTCCTACTGCTACTACTGCCACGACTACTACTACTAATGCTACTACTACTGACTACTACTACTACTACTGCTACTACTACTACTACTACTACTACTACTAATGCTACTACTACTACTACTACTGCTACTACTACTGCTACTACTACTACTAACTACTGCTACTACTACTACTACTACTACTGCTACTACTACTACTACTAATGCTACTACTACTACTACTACTACTACTACTACTTGCTGGCTGCTGCGCTCCTACTGCTACTACTGCTACGACTACTAATAATAATCATGAACATAATCATTAAAATATATTTTATTTATATAGTGTTTTTCAAAAAAGTAAAGGAAATTTAAATTATCCATGGATATAGCAGCAAGACACAGATACATCACACAAGTACAGATAAATAAGAATTCAGAGAAAAGTAGACTTAGAACATAATACATATAGCTATACAGCTATACAAAATAACAGCCAGGATATTGAATGGGGTGGGGGGGGGGGGGGGTGGGGGGCAATAAGTCTCAATGACGGGGGATTTTAGTTGTTGGCATGACAGAAAGAATGAGACAGGATGAGTTTGAATGAGAGGACGATAGTTTTAGTGACTGCACAGGAGAGGGAGGGAGTTTTAGTTTATTGATGTTGTGCAGATGAAAAAAAATAGAGTTAAATTTAGGGTAACACCGAGATTGTGGAAAAGGGATGGAAGGGAAAAAAATATTGCTGTCAATGAATAATTAAGATTTCCTTGAGACTTCACTGCGAATGGACTTCCCATTGTTTAGTTTGAGAAAGTTTTGTCACATCCAGGATTTTTATTGCAGAGAGACGGGCTTTGATGTGAGCCAAGGGAAGGCTACAGGGGGACTTGGTGCTGATAATAGATCTGTGTGACATCAGCATAACACAAAAAAATCCCATACTTAAGTGACGTATGATCTGCCCAGGAGGGACTATGTAGATAAATAGTAGCAGGCCCAGAATGGAGCCCTGGGGAACACCCTGTGCAA
This sequence comes from Synaphobranchus kaupii, assembly GCA_029718625.1. NCBI lineage: Eukaryota > Metazoa > Chordata > Actinopteri > Anguilliformes > Synaphobranchidae > Synaphobranchus > Synaphobranchus kaupii. The sequence goes on along the minus strand of CM056376.1, from coordinate 136,418,659 downwards.
CTTCTGCTGTGTAAGAACTATGGCCAGTGAGGGTGATAAAGTGATTCCCAATGGTGCCAGAAAAATGCAGTTCACACAACAACTTGCATTCAGCAGATTCTGGAGCAGGTATTAATGTCTGACAGTAGTTCAAAAGGCTGCAGTCATATCTAAGAGAATAAGGTTGCTGAAGGGCCCCAGTCAGCAGGTGTTAGGAGGTCGTCAACAACTTTCACAAAGGAGGCCTCTGTACGGCGCTTGGGACTGAAACCAGATTGTAGGAGCCTCAAACAAACTTTTGATAGCATTAAAGTTTGAAGCTGAAGGGCATCTGATGCAAGGAAAGGGAGGCCTGTGTGAAAGGTAAAATTGTTTGATATAACTGTTGACAGTATTTGGATCTAGACCATATCTCTTTAGAATTAGAGCAACAGCAGCTAGATTATATATATATATATATATATATATATATATATATATTTATATAGATATATATATATATCCACTGATTTCATGTTAGCAAACTTTAGTGTTGGCAAGTCAGTTAAAACATCTACTTTGTGCATGACACAAGTAATATTTCCAACAATTGTTTACAGACAGATTATTTCACTATTAATTCACTATGTCACAATTCCAGTGGGTCAGAAGTTTACATACACTAAATTGACTGTGCCAATTGAATTTTTAATATTTGGTTGCATATCCTTTGCATGCCATGACTTCCTGATGTCTGTGACCCAACAACATCAAAAGACTCTTGATATCTGATTTTCTGGTACTCTTACAATACTATAACGTCTCTGCATTTGAATGGATCTCTATGGGAATTTGGCGCTGGGACAAGATTTAGCTGTAAATTATGCTGGAACAGTATGGAATACATGGTTGGTAAAATGGCTGTAAGTCATCAAGGGTCTGAGGTATCAAACAAGCCTCAAACCATCCACTCACTGCTGCCAGATATGCAGTAGATATGGATGGATCTACTTTAAGGTTGTTTCCTCTGACAAATTTTCCTATTGAACTCTATGGAAACAGAAAAAAAGTCAGGAGAAGAAACCCTTCTAGTTATTCATCCATATCTACTGTATTTCTGGCAGCAGAGTGATGATTTAAGCTTGTTTGATATGTCAGACCCTTGATGATTTAGAGCCATTTAGCCAACCAGGGACTTAGTAGTGGAGTGCAAAGGTGGACATGCAAAGGTTTTGAATTTAATTGTGACCGCAAAGTTCCCTCACAAAACCTTTGCTTATCTGTGTGTAAAACTCACAGTCGCTCAGTCCCTCATGAATTAATATTACATTGCATTTTATCTCATTGAAAGGTAGAAAATCGCTGAATCTCACGTGGGTAAATTGTGGTTTAAATGTAATCATGTTTTAAAGTAGATCAACAAGCATATATGTGGAAGACTGAAATGTAAAAAAATTTAAAAAAAGCCAAATGCTGCTTTTTAACAACTCTGTTAAGTGCATTTGAACTTGCTACAACAACTCTCCAGACATTCACCACAGGCACTGAATGGCCTTTCCCAATGTGTAACATGCACATGCTCAATTGTTCCCTTAATTAAAGTCAATGACTCATAGGTCTGAGATATTAATAGGCCTTCAGACAGTTTGGCAATCGTGAAATATCGCACGGCATCTTTTTTTGCAGCTTATTTCCACGACGATGCAGAAAGTTGCCCTGGAAATAAATTGTATGAAATTCACATTCTGTAGATTTTAAGTCATATTTCACAATGTATACATTACATTTAGCAGCCATTCATTAGAAATGAGCTGATTCTCTTACCCAGAGCGACTCACTCAGCCTACTTTTTGTGCACATGCAATCCATTTATACAGCTAGATTTCTGCTGAAACAATTCCGTAAAGTACTTCATCAAGGATACGTTGGAAAAAATGGGTTGGACAAGGGTGCAGGTTCGATCGCATCTGCTTCTTTAAAAACAGCAGCGCACTGGAGGATGGGCATCTCTTATTGCTCCGCACATTTAAAAAATGTAATTAAATATGATGAAATGCACAAATATAATATATGAGGGCATTCAGAAAGGGATTTTCTGAGGTTTAATTTCCATTTGCCTCCAAGGCTCAGCATGAACATAAAGGCAATTTTTTATTGGCCTTTGAAAATATTAATATCCTCAACATTTCTTCAGTGACACGCAGTGTTGTTTTATGATGCACACCAGAGAGAAAGTCATAAGGTGACAACATTTCTGCCTCTGACATTTGATTCTCTTTAACTTGTCTGTGGAAAACAGGTTGACCGGAGCATACTGTATATAATTGGGATCTTATAGACAAGAAAGGGCCTTTGATCTTAAAGTGTAAGTGTACTCTGTAAGTACACTTGCACTGTAGTAAATAGACTGCTTCCTGCATCCTGGATCGCCTCTCATTATATAGGGCTAAGCAATACTTTCTCTTTGAATCATGTTTTCAGTCATCATGTTTATTCAACAGTCTACTACTATGATCAGCTTTGGCTATGGGGATACTGGGTTAACAATCAGTCTGAGTGGCAGGGACATTAATCTACTCCATGTGAGATCAAGGGAGATCATGATAATGACCTCATATACTTTGTAATTTGCATAAAATAAGGATATGTGTTGTGGTATCACAATCGAAAAAAAGATTACAGGCAATTAAATCTATTTATTGATTTTCACACCAATCATATTTACGACCAGTGTAAATGTCTTGAACCGCTTACTTAGTGAAGTGGTTTTTACAAGGAAAAATGCACAGTATTTCAACACAAAGGGAAAAAAAGATGCTGTAAAACTATGCTGTAAAAGCGTCACAAGACTGCTAGGCGTCTGATGCTGTGGTGCATGGAGGCCTTGTGGTCTCGGATCGAATCCGGACGGATGCCAGTGCCGGCCATTAGCTTCATAGGGTGTGGCCCAATTGGCGATTTCATTACCCAGGGTACGGGAGAGTTCAGTCGGTTAGGGGTCATTCACTGCACTCTCAGCGACCAACACTGGTCCGATCGGGCGCCTCGTGGTCTGCATGCCTTGTATATGAAATACCATCTGCATGTGCAATGAAAGGTCTTCCTCTGACTCAGTTCTGTGCGAGCTTAGCTGTGGGCTGCGGTGTGAAAAGAAGCATCTGGCAACACCATGTATTTCGAAAGGAGAAGCGCGGATGTTTACACTCTCCTGACTCGGCAGTGGGGTTTGCCCATGAACACGGCTGCAGTTGCAGGATAGTTGGATGTTCCAAATTAGGGTGGGGGATCGGCTATGTACAGCCCACGTGGGGCGCCAGTATTTAAAAAATAAAAAAGTGTCACATTAATGGGAACTAGACTGTTATTGAAGTATTCAAATTATCCATCCATCCATTATATAACTTGCTTATTCCTGGTCAGGGTGGCGTGGAGCCTATCCCAGCATGCATTGGGCGAGAGGCAGGAATACCCCCTGGACAGGTTGCCAATCCATCACAAGGCACACACATTATTCACTCACACACTCATACCTACGGGAAATTTAGAGTATCCAGTTAACCTAACTGGTATGTCTTTGGATTGTGGGAGGAAGCCGGAGTACTCAGAGAACCCAGTACCTTTTTGCTGTGCTATCCACAGCACCACCTGCACCACCATACCGCCTGTGTTGAAGTCATCCACAACTTTGTGTGGACCATCTTGCCTTAGAAAGCCATGTCCACTTAGTAATCACCTTACTGTTTCCTCCACTTCCATTCATGGCAGTGCTCTATTAAACCACCAGGGGGCCGTACATCTTGGATCGAAATGTATCCGCAAAATGCACACTACATGAAAAAGTAAAATGGGTTAATTATTAATTAATAAATCAAAACAAGTCACTTGTTGCCATTCAAAGACTGCTCCTTTCTGTTTTATTTTTAAAAAGTTGAAAATGTTTGTGGCAGGAATCAATGTAGAAGACATGCAATAAGACTGATTGGTTCACGTATTTATTGATTATTATTGATAAAAACATATACTGTAGAGTGGGAAGTCCCATGCCCACTTTCATTGAATTGCGTACATACACTGTCATCATGCTAAAATAGTATCATGGTGATGGATTAAAACTTATATATACTTTATATCTTGTATAAAACTTAATTTTATCTCCGTAGCTCTCTAGTGTCACCTCGAGAAAACATGGGACCAGACTGACAGGAGTATTTAAGTGAATAGAATAGAATAACTTTTATTTTTTAGCCACCAGCAACAACAAAAAAGACATAGACAGTGGGGCAGACCCATAACACACAAACAAACATATAAAATTCCAATATATATATACAGCCAATCGTCATGATTAAAATAGCCCCCGCCGTCCCGAGATGTCCAATGTCATCAACCAGTCCAACACACAAACTCCGCCTCCGCCCCTCCACGACGCTCCTCTATAGGCTACGCACAGTGTCGCGGTCTCTGTCCACTGTCGAAACGGAGCTCAGCCTTCCCAGTCGCCGCCTCACTCCTCACCGGCATTATCTTCTCCTTCCCTGGTTGCCTTTTGAGCATTACCTGTGTACATTACATACATGCAGTACCTAGAGACTCCACATTATAGGACCCTTGTGGGTCGCATGGACTTCAATGCAGAGGCTAAGCCCTGCTGCATATCATGCGATATGGATAATGCATAATAAGCTGTGTGTTGGCTCATCCTAGTGCACAGATGGGCCCTACAGTCTGCCATTGAATGCGGACCATGCCAGTGCATGCCAATTCAGTGACCCCCTCACTCAACCCCCTCCCACCTCTGACTCACTGGTCCACGCTTGCCTGCTATGTTTGCATATTAAGTGTCTTCCTCCAACTTGTGAACTGCAGCGTGATAAGAAGTGCTATCTGGCATTGTGTGCTTTGGAGGATAATGGATGTTTCAGCAATGGTTGCTGATAAAAAAAATATATATATATATGGTTGGCCTTTCCAAATTTGGGAGAAATAATAAAATGGGGATAAGCATGAAAAATAAATAATAAGCTCTATTTCATCATTGAACATGCATCATAATCAACACTGCCACCAGTTTTACTCTAGCTCAAACCTGCTACCCATTAGATCCGGTTTCCACCGCCATGGGCAGTGAGTCATCATAATATATTATGCAAAAAAAAAATTGTATCCGTTTCATTTTCAGCCAAATAGATTCAACTGACTAATAGAGCCGTTGGAATGAAGCCAGTGGAGAGCTGGAAATCCATTTAAAATGTGTTAATGAATAATCATAACGCCAATAAAGGTATGGTATCCGGGTGCAGATGATACAGACCAAGGCTTTCTTGTTGCTATCGCATAAACGGCACAACTCAGACTGGGAATCTCAGTGGCATCACCGGACAGTGATATGCAAGTTGTTTTGATATGATTTAAATGAACACTATGTGTAACATCCAAGGCTTAGCTTCACCATGTGGTGTGAAAGCTAGGCTGTAGTCTACCCTGTATCGTTTATCAGGATCATATTCACGTTGATAATGCGTTATTTTGAATGCAGGTTCTTAGTGTCCAGCAACTGGCATTGGAGCCATAGCTGCAGTATCGTTCTTTGTGTATGGATTCAGTCTCCATCTCACCTCACACCAAGACTGCCCTCTGCACCTGTTTTCAGCGGCTAACCACTCCTCCTCCACAGGTTGTCATCTCTATCATTACTTGTACTATTTTTCTCTTTCATTTAAAAATAAAAAATAAAAAATTATTGACTGTTACCGAAACAACCTCCTAGAGAAAAACTCAAACCAGAATAAAGATATGGGCTGACTGAACAATAGCTGAAATATAATTCGATTAGTATATCAATTGGAGGATTAATTGGTCAATCTGCCGGCCCTGCATCCACTAATACAGGAGGGAGCATTAGTAAGGAATCTCGTGTTTAAATATTTGAAAGTGCCGTCCTTCATTTCTCCAATTCTACAGGTAAGTGTAATAGAAATCACGTACTTTTCAAGTAAAGTTCCGTTCCTTCCGTGTGGCTCAGTTTAAGCAAAATTGCGTTGGAGTACTCAATGCTTCTTTTACTCTCTCCCGTTTGAATCATCAGCGAAATGGAAACAGAAATGGGGTCTAAATCTCAGCTTGACACTAAATGTGTGTAAAGAAGAAAAGGTGAAACTAAAGTATGTTGAGAGAGATTGTTTCTTGTTCCCGTGCAGACAGGCAGGAAAGAGAGGGGAGACCTGCTGAGCTCTGCCATCGACAAGATGACCAAAAAAACACGGGACCTGCGTAGACAGGTATGCCACCATTACCCACTCCATATTGTTTAATAAAGTGCCCTGTCATAAAATGTCAAAGCAGTAGAGATGGTGTTGTGTTCATTAGAAAATGCTTAATTCTGTGCTGATACATAAGAAGCTCTTCAGAAGGCTATCCAGTGCTAGTCTTCTACTTGGGCCTGCATCAGGTCCCTTGCCACATTATTATTTCATAGGATAGTGCTGTGTGTAATGATTTATTCCTTAATTGCATAATTATTTGAACAAAGTATATTTTGGTGTGTGTAGGTTAAGTCCAAGTGAGATTGAAAGATAATATATTAAGTGTATGTAAGAATATAAAAACCCACAGTTAATTTCATGTAGATATGAAAGTCTATCATTATTTGTACCAAAATCATTAGCACTCAAATTATTTATTTGGACTATACAGTGCTGAAACAAAATTAGAATACTGTAATTTGCCATAATATTGCTTAATATTGCATCATATTTATTCCACTTACTTTTTTTTTGTTTTTTAAATAAGCTTTTACTGTATATTAAGAGCTGAATGTACTGTATGTATACTAAAGGCTAGAATAATAGACAGTACTGTAAAATAAATTAAGGAGCATGAAGCGACAGATGTGTGCAATACTTGCACTGTACTGTATATATGGAAATTGCTTATACAGCACTGATACACATCACCACCGCATACTGTTCCTTCTTACAGATGGCAAGCTTTAAACCGGTGTTAACAGGGTAGCACTTAGGGTTGGCTGAAGTGGTAAATATGATTAGCTTGAGGGCAGTAGCCACAAGTTTGAGCCTCTGCTATGACGTCAGCCAACTATGCAGCGGTTGGGTTCATGTGGGGTCGTGTAGTGATTGGGCGGGTTTTAAGCCAGCCAGGATTCCTCTGGTTACCTGGGTTACCCCTACATTACGATTCTACTTCATCAAACTTTTAAAACTTTGCCCCTTGTTCACACCGAGGATCAGGGGTGTGGTCCCTGGTCCTGCCAGATCCGCGTACGGCCGGTGCCTTGAGGGAGCGGCAATTGGGCAGTCGCTCCCGGGGTGGGGGGGAGGGACTCGCCCTGGGAGAATCGTCGTGCACAAAGTGGTCCCTGGGCGAGTTGGAATCGCGGTCAGGAGCTCGAGGAGTCGCGCCCTGAAGAGGACGTGGCGCCCTCCTTCCTACTACCAGCTCACAGGGAATTGAATAGCTAAAGGGGTTCAATTGGCTCCCGAATTTGGAAAAACAGGGGAAAATCTGAAAAAAATTAAAAACTAAAAAATTTTAAAAACTTCTATTTTCCTTCTGCATTAGTCTCCTTGGTAACCATGAAACAGGGTATGTAAACTGAGACAGCATATATAAGATGTGTGTTATTTTAATTGCAATAAGTTAATTAAGCTGTCATTGTTACGTGTTTACAATTTTAATGGTTAGCTGAATCATTTATTTGATTTACTATAAGGAACACACTGTTACGATGCACCCAACATAAATAAATGCGTCCATGAAAATCTAAAGTTTAAATTAATCGCCTTAACAGTTTCACAAGAACATGATATGTGGTCATGTAGCCTGTGCTGTAAATGTAATGTTTGCTGGTAGATTATATAAAAGAACCAATAACACATGGTCACAATTACTTTGTGAATATCCTGATTATAATTTATCCACATTGGAGCTACTCTTAAATAAATGTGCTATTTTTGGGTGGCGGTTATAACAATGGGATCCATAGAGCAGTGTTTTAAACCCAGGAGGCACAGATGTAATATAGTGAGCGCATTTCATCTATAATGAAGTAATGTGTGGTACAGTACGACTAAGCTGAAATTAATAACTGTGTAGTGTAGGTAAAGTAAGACTGTATGTATTTATGCGCATGTGTAGGAATGAATGTCTGTATATTTAGTATACTCCAAAATATGCCTTGTTTTTCCACATTTGTGTACATGTTGTTCATTCAACCTTCATAACTGCCTTTGTGATGAGATATGTGTTTTAATAAGTGGTGTAGGCACCCACAAACTAGTAGTGTGTGCCCAGTATTGTGGAAAATAGTAACTGTTCTGCAAATGAGTGGATCAGAGAAGGGGCTGGAGGGGATAGAGTCTTATTAAGATGTTTTGGGTAATAACAGCAGCCCACATGACCGTGCATATACTGCTACAGCTGGCCTGGGCCTAATATAATCGCTGACATTGTATAGGAATGTGCACTGTGCGAGACATTTAAAGCTGCAGAAGGCACGTTTGAAAATATACAAGGCAAAAAAGACTTCCCCCTTTTGTTCTCCTCCCTCCTATCTCTCTCCTAAGCCCCTCAAACTAAATCATGCTCCAGTGCACGCGTGGAGACAGGCAGACAGGGAGGGGTTTATTCTACGGGGAAGATATTTCACTTGTAGATAGCCCCCCCGATTGGTAGCTACATAGCTAGCCCTGATTGGTTGTTTTTTTGTAAGACTGGGGTGAGATTTTTTTTGACAGCCTAATACAGAGCCCAGGTCACTCACAGAAACCAGATTTTTTCACAGAACACTTGATTTATTCATAGCTGCTGGAATATAATGTAATTCTGCCAAAATTATATTGAAATGCACCTTTAATATTTGGTCCCCATTTCCTGTCTCATTACCATTAATGTCTCATCTTCCTTCTTTACCTCTGTCCTCAGAAGATCTGCATCCATGTTATTTCTATTTCCATCTCACCTCACACACACACACACACACACACACACACACACACACACACACACACACACACACACACACACACACACACACACACACACACACACACACACACACACTCATACACACACATGTATATGCAAGTCAATATGTATATATTATATTATCAAATAATACAAATTCATCAATTAAATGCTGCTTTTGTGTCAGTAATAAGTGAGAACACTTTAGAGCTAATGTAGGACAAAAACTGAAAGCTTTTTGGTCCATGACAACCGGAGATGTGCACCTCTGCTCAAAGTGAAGTGAACAGCTGAATAAAATAGAAGATCATTGAAACCGGTCTAGAATCCAACACATGCAAGTAAGATGAGTCACAAATATGGCCCAATTGTTAATTATTTCTTATCAGTTAAGTTTTTCACTAATCACATTCCACTGTACTACATAGAGGAGATCAACTCCACTTGTTGAGGACCAAAATGTTTTCTGATTTTTTCTTATACATTTGTTGAACTATACTCACTTATCACTGATATAACAGCAATGTAATTTATTATTTATTAGCATTTCATAAAAATATGCCTAACAGGCAATTATGGTTGACTGGCATAATTATAAAGAAAAACAAGTCATCATATAAAGTGTACACGAGGAACAAGATTCACAAAACAGCACAGATAATTAGGTTAGGAACAGAAGTTGAGGTTTTGCGTAGCAAACACGTGGCAGGTGTTTTATGTTTTCCAATATTTAGTTCACCTCGTGACTTGTATATTATTATGAGACATTCAAAAACCTGGTAGCAGATTTGCAAGGTCCTGCATTTTTGGTCCTTTTCGGACATTTATTTAATTATCTGTCATAGTATTAAAACTCTTGGAAATGTTTATTGCTGTCGTGTCTGTTGGGGTTTATGGTACAGTAAAGTTTAAAGTGGTACAGCGTTTAATAGCCCTGATTTACTTACCCGCGTCTTCTGCCGTTTCTGTCCCCAAATCATTTTAAATACAACTTCTAATGTATCTGCATAATTCTGTTTGTGAGCACATATGGCCATGTGTAAAAAAAAAATATATATATATACACTGCCTGGCCAAAAAAAAAGTTGCACACTAATATTTTGTTGGACCACCTTTAGCTTTTATTACGGTGCGCATTTGTCGTGGCATTGTTTTAACAACCTTATGCAACGTCACAACATTTATTTCCATCCAGAGTTGCATTAATTTTTGGCCGAGATCTTGTATTGACGACGGGAGAGTCGAACCACTCCGTGAAGTCTTCTCCAGCACATCCCAAGGACTTTCAATGGGGTTAAGGTCAGGACTCTGGTGGCCAATTCATGTGTGAAAATGATTCCTCATGCTCCCTGAACCACTCTTTCACAATTTGAGCCCAATGAATCTTGGCATTGTCGTCCTGGAATATGCCCATTGATGGGATAACCTGGTCATTCAGTACATTCAGGTACTCAGCTGACTTCATTTTATTGCTGCATAACGTTGCTGAGCCTAGACCTGACCAATTGAAGCAACCCCAGATCATAACACTGCCTCCAGAGGCTTGTGCAGTGGGCACTGTGCATGGCGGGTGCAACGGCGACCTTTTTTTTGACCAGGCAGTGTATATATACAGTATATATATCAATAAACAGATTGCTTACTGCCATGCTAAAAGGAGAGTTATGGCTGCTATGGTGTGCATTTCAATCGGCTGAAGATTCCTCAAGTTAAAATCCAATTGAAGGAGCAGGGTAATCCAAAATATAGATATTAAGCGGTAAATATAATATATATAATAATATAATAAATATACCACTGGTCCTCACAATGCACATTTGTTTTCTACACACAACGTGTACTTTTATATCACTTGCATTGCTGTCAGTAGGTGGAGTAGAGATTATGTGATTATATTGGCAGAACATAGAACCGTCTTAGATGTGTCACTTGTTAGCCATAAATAGACAGCATAGATATGTTGGCTGTTTTCAATGTTCACAGGAAGCTGAGAAGCTGAAGGAAAAAAAAAAAAATTCATAGACAAAAACATTTTATGCAGTGTACCAAACTACCGTCGCATACACTGCTTCTCTTAATTAGTTCCTTAAATGTTACAATATCCATAAAACAAAGTGGTTTCTGCTTTAAATACATGCATTCAAAAGAGAACAACTATGATGACTCATGAGCCATAACTCTAATTCCTCCTATGTTTCAGATGAGTCCTTCTGAAAAGCTAACGGAGGTGAGCAGATAGATCTGCCTGCCGTAGTCTTGTGTAGACGCATTAACAAGCCTGAAAGCAACCGGGATTACTCTCGAATAACCCCCGGGCCCCGCACTACATAATGCCATTTATTCAAGCCTAGTGCTTTCAGAATGTTTACTCTGCTGTTGGATGATGTATAACTGTGTTTATCCAACTAACAGCAATATTCATCAAATTATGATTTTTATTTGCGTATTGTATGCCAATTTTGAACGTCACTAACATATTTGTATTGACCCTAATGCTATCCTTGTTCAGATGCCTTGTTGCGCAGCTCTTAATTCTGCAATTATAAAAGGCTTAAACTATAATTAAGCACTTATATAGCAGCAGTAGCATATATAACACTAATATCTGAATCTCTTCTAACACCGGCCCTACAGAACTCAAGTGTGGACACACCCGACTGATGTGATGTTTGATTAATGTTTTTTTTAGATTTACTTGCAAATGTCTTTGAGATATGAGCAGCTGTGTAAAGAGCCCTTAAGGACGTAATGATAAAAGGGAAGAGATGTAAAATATGTTTAAAAAAGTCATTGTCCCGCTGTTTATAAGGGAAATTGAAATGCTTTAATTGGGAGGAATTTGCTGAGGGTGCTAAGCTGATGTACTTAAATGCCACGTCTTATGCAATCAGTGTTCCCCTGATGCTCATCCATTTGAGATACGGGAAAAGTGCCACACGTTCATATCCTCGTCAACCCATTTAACAAATGGCTCTGTCAACCCATTCCTCATGGCCTCTCAGGACTGCTGACTGAATTTAAGACCCGCATGCAGCAAAATGTTTCAAGTCTATCCCCCTGTGAGGGGGGAAAAAGTGTTTAAATCATTCAGAAATGAATTTCCATCATCAAAAGCAGCTTTAAGTTGTGGTAAATCTTTAAAAAAATAACTTTGATTTTTAGGGTAGATTGGGACTTAAAAAAAATACTTTTTTTATTTAAAAAAAAAAAAAAAAATTTATACTGTCTTTGATTTGTTGTTTATTTGAACAATTGGACTGGGATGTTTGAGGCTCATGGTTAGGCTAACCTCCTCTGTTTAAATCTGTTTTTATCTTAGTGTCACAGACAGCACTTTTGGTGCAGTAGCTGTATTACTATGAATTCAGGATGTTGATGACCAATTAAATGTATATATGAGAATGTATATTGTATACATTCACAATGCAAGCAGTATGTATTATAGCATTCACTATTCTAATGGGGAGGGTTATACAGAATCTTTCATGCTATTTCACTATAATGGAGGTTTTCCTATAGAAATCTGCAGGCATGTTTTTCCATGATGCTGAACCATCTCCAGGAGATTTTACATGGTTTGCAGGGCTGAGGCCTAATAACTGGAGACTTTAAGGTCAGGGAGACTTGGGCTGTCGTGGGGTGGAGATCTGGTGCACGTAAATGAAACACAGTTGGACAATCAGAGGGTCTTGTTCCTTTCAGCCCAATCAGAGTTAACTATTCTCAACCCGAACACGTGTACTTCAATTAATCACTAAATTGTTTTAAATTGTCGCATTGTTGTTCAAGGAGAAGCGGTGGGTGAGTCATGCATATCCCTAGGTAACATGATTAACCCGGCCTCCTCTAAAAGTATAAATGTACTGGGTCCCTCGTGAATGTGTCCGTAATGCTTCAGGGACAGCGCATTGCAGTATATCTCTAAAGAACTGCCCTACATTCACTTAAAGCATCAAAGAGCATTGTGCAAGAAAACATGACAATTATTATAAAAAGACAATTAATTATTATAAAGCGTAATGTATTATGTGTGTGTGTGTGTGTAGTGTGTGTGTGTGTGTGTGTGTGTGTGTGTGTATGTGTGTGTGTCTGTGTGCGTGTGTGTGTGTGTGTGTGTGTGTGTGTACGTGTGTGTGTGTGTGTGTGTGTGTACGTGTGTGTGTGTGTGTGTGTGTGTGTGTGTGTGTGTGTGTGTGTGTGTGTGTGTTCCAATATTCACATGCTGATAGTCTGTGAAGAAAATGCCCTCGCTACAATGTCCTACTGCTCTGCACTTGTTTTGTTTGCAATCCTTCTTTCTTGATTTGATCTAATGCATAGTGTGTGTGTGTGTGTGTGTGTGTGTGTGTGTGTGTGTGTGTGTGTGTGTGTGTGTGTGTGGTGTGTGATTTGTCTGTGTGTGTGCGTGTGTGTTTTTTAAAATGTGTGTGTGCATGCGTGCATGCGCGCGTACTTGCATGTGTGCGTGTGTGCATGCTTGTGTGTGTGACGTGCTGCACTAGAGGTGTCAGTCAGACACATGACTCAAGCTCATTTAAGTCCTGTACAAACAGCTGTAGTCAGAAGGTCAGGTGGGACGTGCGTGTGGGCTGCTGTGCCATTATTCTGTCCTTCACCACAAATACATTTCTCACTGTGTGCATATGATATGACCGCAATGGCTTAACACTGTAATCTAATCAGGTAGTTATTTTGAAACTATCTGAATAACTTATATAGTTTTATTTACAGCATTGTAAATATGAAAACATTACTTGACTACTAAATTAATTAAGAAACAGGCTTTACAAATAGGTGAGTTATTTAAAGTACATTTAATTAATAAAAAAAATTAAATAAAAAAATTTAAAACTTTGGTTGGAAAATGCATCTTTGTTCACTTTCATTCCGTTACCATGGACACTGTAGGGTCAGGGACGAGTGTGAAATTTCTGCCTCAAGCTGTTCCGTCTGCTTACAGCAGTAAAGATGTCAGGGGACATCTGCTCCTAATGAATGAGTGCGTTTTTCCTTTTTTTTTTTTAAAGAAAGATGTTTGTACCAGTGCACCGCAGTTCAAGAAAGTATTCCCGGTCATCCTCAAGTTTTTGGTAGTTTAGAGAGCAAATATTTTACAGTGCATGGCCTTTATTTTTATTGCGGGGCTTCTTATGAGAACCTACTATTGCACACATTAAGCATCAGCAGACCATCAGATTTTGTGGTCCAGTTTTTATCTTCAAACTTCCCTTAGTAAGCACAAATCGGTCCCGAACACGTTGGCCAAAAGTGTGTTTTGCGATGCGTGCCGCACTGTATAGTCTGGCCTGGACTCTCGCCAGAAGGTAGTGCGCAGTTTCGCAGTTACTTTTTTACTTTTTTGACAGTCTTTTTTGACTGAACGACCTGTGCTTTAGCTTTGAGGACACTTAAGGTGCACTTAAAGGGCCAGTCCCCGACACAATACGCTTCTGATGAGCAGAATCTCAATGTTAATCACACAGAAATATCTGACTGATCCTGTGTGTGATACTGCACTCTTCTGCAATACACCTTCTGTGATTTTGAACATAATGATAATGTAGTTTATTATTTGCATGATTTAAAATGTATTTAATATTTAGATAATTTTGACATGCCTTTCAAATATATAATATCCCACCCTACAAAAAAAACTATATACTTATACACGCACACACACACATGCACACGCACACACACAATGTAAGATGTTTTATGTGCTAATACCATGCACATAAACACCTTAGAATGTAATATAATATCAATAATAATTGTAAGAAGTCCACACCATAGTGTTGGACGCCTGACGAAGACCTTCTGGCAGTTTTAGATAACCTCAAGAATTTTTATTTTATTTGTATTTATTTTTTATGTATTCATCCATGCAGTATAATACACAGGTTAGCATCTCACTCACATGCCTTGTTAAGTCACTGCATCACAAGGAGCCTCATGAGTAGCTTCCCAGACAGCTGTTATAATTTTTGAACAGGTGCTAAATCGAAATAAAAGCACATTTCTTTGAAAAAGCAGATTTGTTTAATTGATACTAATCAGCCATTTGATTATCAAGTCTTTGCTGTTGTGCAGGAGTGAACATGTTTATAGTTTTTGTTAAATGTGAATCTGTGAACTGCTTGCGTGTACATTGTAATTAGATTATGTTGCATTTTGGATGGAGCGTGATGCTTACAGAACATCTAATATGAAAACTGTTTCAAAGCAATAAGAAAATGTCACTTTTGAAGCGTTGATGTCAGTTTTAATGCTATGTTCGGAAATTAAACCAAAAGCGTAATCCATTTGTCCAGATGTGTTCAGTGTAGCTTATGCAGTTGCTTGAAGTTAATGCCTTTAAATACAGTTCCCCCTCGTTGAAAGAAATTGCCTGAGGGTAGTCTTTATATTCTAAATTAAATTGCCAGAGGGCACATATTTTGTATGTTTACATATTGTGGTACGTGATGCTTTCCACACAAAAAAAAGTACATGAGACAAATTCGCTACACTTGAGCCTTGCATCTATTGTGTGCAGTTTACCTCTGGGACACACTGGTCAATATATACACTGTCGGGTATATCTGTGGTATGACTGCGTCAGAGGATGAGAAAATTAACTACTTATCTTGTGTTTGAACATCAGACGTTTGGTATTGAATGCAGACGGGTGTCAGGGCTGACTGAGGCTGGTAGGCCCACAGCATGACACACAATTGGCTCTTGTGTCATTCAGAGATGGGAAGGTTTCATTCCGTCTCTATATGATAGCATCTCATTGCGCACCAGTTCTCCCTACGAGTCAATATTGTCCGCCTGTTGAGCTGCACACGAGATGTCTTCCTCCGACCTTTGTCACAAAAAAAAGAGGGAAAAAGAGGAGGAAGTGTAAAGAAAAAGAAACATCATGTTGCCATGGCTACAGACCAGCCTGGTGATGCATGCCTGAGTCTTTGACACTCTACCGGGGAATTGTTTGATGACATTGTTCTTTTTGTTGTTAATAGTTTTCAGTAGTACCATAATAATGGTGGTAAATATGGAGTTTGTACATTTGCCACATTCATTATTGGTAAATTAAGTGTTTCCATGAAGAGAGTGATAGAAAAAAATTGCAATATATATATTTGCAATGTATATAATATACATATGATTGAACTTATAACTGATGATATCACTCCTTTGTACAGATATTATGAGGATAAACACAAGTATATTCATGTAAAGCATGTTTATATGACAGCCAGGCCATCATTATGAATAAGATTCCAATCTTAATTGGCCTGCCTGGTAAAATAACTGTTAAAAATATTAGAAATTGTAATAATATTGATGATAGATTTTAGATATTCTTTCCACCGGCGTACTTTTTTTGTTTTTTTCCACATAAAAAAAAGTGAAACAAGGGTGGCATAACAAAGCAAAAGCATCCATCACCAATGCCTCATCAGTCCCCCACCGGCTGTCTCATGGGCTACACGCTGGTGTTCCTGGTACAAATGCTCTCCGCATTTCATATTTACACAGAGAAAATGACAAACTTGCAAATTAGTGAAACAGAAACTGGACAATTGCACATATTATTCCGAAGATATGGTCCCATAAGTGCATTTTATGCGACAGCAGGGGACCATGATGCCGTTCAGGAATTCTGGAATTCTGCGCTAATGCATCTGAGTCTTGTGTTTTTTTCCCCCCTCCAGTTACGGAAAGCAGTGATGGACCACATCTCTGACTCCTTCCTGGAGACAAACGTGCCTCTTCTGGTTCTGATCGAGGCGGCCAAGAGTGGCAACGAGAAGGAGGTGAAAGAATACGCCCAGGTCTTCCGTGAACACGCCAACAAACTTGTGGAGGTAAAAACACTTTTATACCGTATTTGTACGTGTTATGACCCTCTCCATCAATCCCCCTACATGTGATTGGCTACAGAATGTCTGGTACTCCCTCCGCTCATGAATGCCTTAGGTTGGAATTGACTTCTCAGTTGACCAACTAGAAAAGGTAACCCGCTGAGTGGTGTATATCCCCAGTACTGATGTGGACTATTCTTTAAGCTCTGAGCTAATATGTATGATAGTATAGACAGACAGACCGATAGATAGATAGATAGATAGATAGATAGATAGATAGATAGATAGATAGATAGATAGATAGATAGATAGATAGATAGATAGATAGATAGATAGATAGATAGATAGATAGATAGATAGATAGATAGATAGATAGATAGATAGATAGATAGATAGATAGATAGATAGATAGATAGATAGATTTTAATCTGTATTTTCATAGTAAGGTAAGCTTATCTATTTCCCTAACCCTCAACACCAAACATAGTCTACCCCTAGTCCATATACAGTACATACTGCCACTGTATGCAGGTGGGGAAAGGGGAAAGGTCGAGGCCATGAACCTGAAACCATAGCAACGCATTCATTCAATAAACTGTTTTAGCATAGCATCAGGGTCATAATGCACAGAAGGCGGCCATCTTGTTATTTTTTATATCTAAGGTATGATGGTTCAATAATGGCAGCATCTCCTAGTGCACCCGGCTGAGAAACTTTGAGCTCACAGAGGATAAGTTCTAACTGACAGGGAAAATATATGAGATGTGTTTATAGATTAATCTTATTATGTTCATTTTAAATATGGAAATGAAGATATTTTAAAATGGCAGATGGGTAAGTAAATATATTGAGCAGAGTACACTCTTGAGAATCAGAAGTTCTGTGCTGGCATTATTGCATATAGCCATGAGTCCTTAATATTACATGCAACAATCTCTAGACTTTTGTGAATCTTCCATCATATTTCTAGTTAATTATCCTCTGGAAAACTGCTTGGAATAAATGTTGCATAGCCATAGTTGCAGAGCAAACAGTACTTATGGTCGTTTGTAAAAAAAAAAACAATTATAATAATAATTTTAAAATAACCTGAGATGAACTGAAATGAAAAGTTCAGTAAAGCTTTCATATAATAGTTACTAAGCAATTGAAATGGTGAAAGCTTGAACTTTGCAATAAGTCATTAGACAATTTACTGTAAGTGTTCTGTTCCACCATATCCACAAATATATATATATTCATTTTTATATAACCGTGACAGGATATTTAATTGTGTTATATGATATTTAATTGTGGAACACGTGCAAGTGCAGTGCTATAGTTGCAGTGCCATAGTTGCAGTGTTGGTAACCAGAAGAAAACCAAGAAGATCTTAAATGACAACACTCAAAGTGTAGCCTTTTTTCCAAAGCGCTGACAGAAATACCTATGGAGGCTATTATTCAAACAAAATGTTTCCCTTCCATTTATTTTAGACATGCATACTGCGTTTAAATAGAACGATGCAATAGTGATTTATAAGCACTATTGAATCGATTTCCAGGAGTCGTAACAGGTGTGCCAGAATATATTATGTGAGGGTGAGTGCATTAAGTGTGGTTCTGGACACCGGACAATGGATGGATTGCAACTGAAACAACCTAGTTTGTGATGACCAAGGTCTTTAGGCTGCGCAATCCTGTTCTGCCAGAATTATTAGACACCTTAGAAATCTCAAGGGGCAGGCTGTGTCGAGGGTGAGGGAAATAGATACATCACATTGCCTCAAGGTGCAAGACCTATTTTTAGACCTCTCATAAATAAAGACATAATTCTTTTTCTGAATGCCCATCACAATGGTTTATTCTTGTGATATGCAATTAGGAGGCACTGTCGCATCCTAAAGGCCAGGAGGTGAGCACAGCTTGCCATATTAGTTCAATCCTCCCAGATGGCAATCAGGTGTTTAGATACATCTTCCAGAGTGTCAAAATTCCTCACGGTTAGAGCAATCACTGCTGGCAGGTATGTATTAGGCCATGGTTTATGGTGATTAAAATGTGATATACTACAGGTGGATCAATAACATCGCAGGTCTGGGTAATAATTTGCGAGAGGGAAGCAAAGAGCAGCAGTTTTGTTTTGGTTTTATAGGCAGTTTTATCAATTAGTATTCGGGAAGAATTGCACACCATCAGCTCTACCAACAACTTGCCACTAACAGAACGTAGGATTCCTCAACGCTATCAGTTTTTGTATTTTTATGTAATTTTTGTTGTAAAATTTTGAGAATGTACTAGTTCGGCATCCATGACTACTTTGGAATATACAGTGCCCTACACTATTATTGGCATCCCTGGTAAAGATGAGTAAAAAGGGTTATAAAAAATTAACCGTTTGGTGAATTAGATTAATCTGAAAAAACACTAAAAAAATGAGAAAAATCCGACCTTTAATTGAAGTAAATTTAATATGAGAAAAAAAAATCCCTCATCAAGAAATAATTATTTTTAACAAAACCATGTGTGCCACAATTATTGGCACCCCTACATTTATATATAGAATAAAGTAATCATTTTTAATATTTGGTCGCATATCCTTTGCATGCCATGACTTCCTGATGTCTGTGACCCAACAACATCAAAAGACTCTTGATGTCTTATTTTCTGGTACTCTTACAAGCGATACTATAACCTCTCTGCATTTGAATGGATCTCTATGGGAATTGGGGGGTGGGACTAGATTTAGCTGCAAATTATGCTGGAACAGTATGGAATACATGGTTGGTAAAATGGCTGTAAGTCATCAAGGGTCTGCGGTATCAAATGAGCCTCAAACCATCACTCTGCTGCCAGATATGCAGTAGATGTGGATGGATCACTTTAAGGGTTGTTTCTCCTGACAAATTTTCCTATTGAACTCTATGGAAAAATAAGTCAGGAGGAGAAAACCTTCAAGTTATCCATCCATATCTACTGTATTTCTGGCAGCAGAGTGATGGTTTAAAACTTGATTGATACGTCAGACCCTTGATGACTTAGAGCCATTTAGCCAACCATGTGTTCCATACTGTTCCAGTGTCATTTACAGCTAAATCCCCCCCAATTCCCATAGAGATCCATTCAAATGCAGAGACGTTATAGTTTCGCTTGTAAGAGTACCAGAAAATAAGATATTGACGTTGTTGGGTCACAGACATCAGGAAGTCATGGCATGCAAAGGATATGTGACCAAATATTAAAAATGATTACTTTATTCTATATATAATTGCAGGGGTGCCAATAATTGTGGCACATGTGGTTTTGTTAAAAATAATTATTTCTTGATGAGAGATTTTTTTTTCTCATAATAAATTAACTTCAATTAAAGGTTGGATTTTTCTAATTTCTTCAGTGTGAGATTAAGGTAATTCACCAAACGGTGAATTTTTTACAACCCTTTTTACTCCTCTTTACCAGGGGTGCCAATAATAGTGGAGGGCACTGTATCTCCTCATATACTGTACACACCCACACATGTACACGCGTGTACACACACATACACACATATGCACACATAAACACACACGCTCACACACACACACACACGGACAGACTCATTCTGCTGTTTTGTGTCGTGTTTTCTATGCGTGTAAGGTAATGGCGATATTGTGCACATGTTCATAACTAAGATCTGTTCAGTTCAATGGAGAAATGGCTCTACTTAATTTACTTTTTAATTGGAAAATGCGTGTTACATCTGCAACATTTCTGCAGAATTCCAGTCCTGATTTCCCTTGATGACTTATCTCTTATCTGTGTGATTACTGTGAGCCGTTTGATCGGTTTGAGCTTGATCACACTGTATGATCGTGCTGAGCTAAGGGTTACGTCCTGTGCCGTTTGCCAAAACAGCCTTTGCCAAATGCAATCGGACGATGCTGACGGCTGCACTCCACAGTTCACAGGACATATTCAGCTGTAATGTAAGTTCACAATGACAAGGCAAATGAGAGCAAATCTCACTTTTACTGAATTACATTTTATTGATCTCTCTCTCTCTCTCTCTCTCTCTCTCTCTCTCAAAATGTCATGCAATCTATTTCTAGCGTCCTCTGTGTCCATATGTTGTGTGTCTCTGGCGCATAGTCTTGAGTATTGCTTTGTGGGTATATGGCTAATATTGACTGAGAACTTACACTTAGAATTTGAGAGAATGGTTAAGATGACTTTTGAAATGATTAAAGTAATCCTTTCAGCTCGATGTTATCTGTGAGATTTACAACTTTATACAAGCCATGACTCAAGTAACTGCCGCAGTGCTGGTGTAATGTGTAATGTAATATGGATAAACTTTGATATGATACAGCTAGCTTAGTGGAGGTGCTCCCTGTATCGATATTTTGTTAACTTTTTTCCATGTTTATTTTTAGCACTTTATCCTAGTCAGTTCTCAAACATGAATATAGCCCCTGAATGCTTAACAGATGACTGGAAATATGTAGAATACAGTTTGAAGTTTGAATACAGTATGGCCAAAATTACTTGACAGTTTATTAATATGAACTTGACAACAAATTGATTACAAATGATTACAGTTTACATTCTGTGTTGGGCTTTTCAGTATTATTGTAGGGTATTAGGCATGTTGCTCCCATTTGCTTTAATTGCTTTTAGAAAGCAATTGATCAATTTAGTTTATTAAAACTAAGCAACCCTTACAACTGCTTTAGATTTTATGCATTTGGAATAAAAAATATCCAACCTTTGAAAGAGGAAAGTCTCTCCACTACATTATTGGATAATTCTAGCGGTCACTTCCTCCTCCAAATAGTGATATGTTGCGTTCATAAGCAGGCCCCCTCTCCATTGTATCTGTCTATAGAAAAGACAGATATACTCCTTAAATTATCTTACAAAAAAGAATAATAATTTAGGCTTTCATTCTTACTTTCACGCTACCATTCTTTCCATATGTGTTTATTAGAAGGATTTGTTCCTTTTCAGCCCGTTTATGTGATTATATGTAAGATATAACCCAGCACACACCCTGCTCCATTAGCGAATGTAAACGAATGGTCTGCCAAAACCAATGAACACCGTCAGAGCTTTGAGTGACATTAAGCAGGGGTGTGTCTCAGCTTCACTGGATGCTCAGATCAGAGACGGGTTGCTTTTACAGACAGTTATTCGCTGGGAATAGCCACCTTTTATTCAAGCTCATCTTTAATTAATTGGATTTTTATTGTCTCTTGCCTCCAGTCAAACCTATTTTGCATCAAATCCCCCCCTAACATTTTTTATCATTTATTTATAAATTTTCTTTTAATATTTTGGGGTGGGGCAGGAGGGTCATAAGGCTGCATTATTTAGTTTTGGAATGTTTTCTCTTTTTTTGAATTTTAATTTTTTAAATTCTAAGTCAGTGTTCTAGAACTCCATTGCCATTGTTACATCAGCATTAGAATGTTCAGTTTAGGACAGTTCAGTTTGTGTGATGTTACACCTTGAAGGGCTAATTCAACTTATGTTCATTAAACTCTCCCTAACCCTCCCTATCCCAGAGCTACCAGCCAGCACTGGCTTGGTCAGGATTCAATTCTGGACCGTGGGGCTTATCCATTCACTAGAACGAGAATGGTGCCTTAAATGGATGAGCTACCGAATGGCCCTTTCGATTAATCTTGTTGAAAAACGTATGGGACACTGAAACTGTTTAAGCTGACAACTGGTAATCATAGGTAAAAATAGTGGTAGGTGAGGTGACCATTGTAAATTATGGTTTAACTCCAAATTTTGCATGTTTTTGCCATGTGTTTAATTTAAAAGAGTGGTAGACAGCCAAATAAATTGATCAGGTGTCTTTGTATACTATACATTAGGCTCTAATTTACAGATTTGTTCAACATTGTTACTGAGGGAACTTTATAGATGTTATTTTAGAGTTTGGGAGAAACATATTTGATGTGATATGCAGATCACACATCACTGCGACAATTGAATATTAAATTAGGATTTTTTATTTTCTGTGTTACACTTTTAGTGATGAATTCTGACTGTAAAATGGCATATAAAATGGATATCTGACTATGACTATGCATACAAAAAGTAATAATTGTATTTTATAATGAGCAATTATATGCTTCTCAGGTACGGTAGCCATATTTTATGGAAATTAAGTCACAGACATCCATTTTTGCATTCATATAAGATATATGAGGTTGGTTTCCACGAGGTCAAATGCAAATCTTCCAGCATTCATGGATCACGGGTCCTTTACACCTCACCCTACCACACCCATCAGTAAGACAGAGGAATTCATCACTCACCTAATTTATTTAATTAAACTATTTTTAAGGCTTCAGAGCAGTCCTCCAGAGACCGCTAAATCAAGCCCTCCTTCAAGGACGCAGGTGTTAGACATTTGCTTAATGGGTGTCCCCTTAGTCAGACTGGCAGATTGATCCAAAGAGAAAAAGTGTAATCCAAAAACATTCTCTATTTTGAGTCACCCATGTTTTTATTCAGAAAGTGTTGTTTGTAAAAAGCTGCAGATGAGGGTAGATTACCTGCAGAGTGGAGGGTAGATTACCTGCAGAGTGGAGGGTAGATTACCTGCAGAGGAGGGTAGATTTCCTGCAGAGGAGGGTAGATTACCTGTAGAGGAGGGTAGATTACCTGCAGAGTGGAGGGTAGATTACCTGCAGAGTGGAGGGTAGATTACCTGCAGAGGAGGGTAGATTACCTGCAGAGGAGGGTAGATTACCTGTAGAGGAGGGTAGATTACCTGTAGAGGAGGGTAGATTACCTGCAGAGGAGGGTAGATCACCTGTAGAGGAGGGTAGATTACCTGCAGAGGAGGGTAGATCACCTGCAGAGGAGGGTAGATTACCTGTAGAGGAGGGTAGATTACCTGCAGAGTGGAGGGTAGATTACCTGCAGAGTGGAGGGTAGATTACCTGCAGAGTAGAGGGTAGATTACCTGCAGAGTGGAGGGTAGATTACCTGCAGAGGAGGGTAGATTACCTGCAGAGTGGAGGGTAGATTACCTGCAGAGGAGGGTAGATTACCTGCAGAGGAGGGTAGATTACCTGTAGAGGAGGGTAGATTACCTGCAGAGGAGGGTAGATCACCTGTAGAGGAGGGTAGATTATCTGTAGAGGAGGGTAGATTACCTGCAGAGGAGGGTAGATTACCTGCTGAGTGGAGGGTAGATTTCCTGCAGAGGAGGGTAGATTACCTGTAGAGGAGGGTAGATTTCCTGCAGAGGAGGGTAGATTACCTGTAGAGGAGGGTAGATTACCTGCAGAGGAGGGCAGATTACCTGTAGAGGATGGCAGATTACCTGCAGAGGAGGGGTAGATTACCTGCAGAGGAGGGTAGATTACCTGCAGAGTAGAGGGTAGATTACCTGCAGAGTGGAGGGTAGATTTCCTGCAGAGGAGGGTAGATTACCTGTAGAGGAGGGTAGATTACCTGCATAGGAGGGTAGATTACCTGTAGAGGAGGGTAGATTACCTGCAGAGTGGAGGGTAGATTACCTGCAGAGTAGAGGGTAGATTACCTGTAGAGTGGAGGGTAGATTACCTGCAGAGGAGGGTAGATTACCTGTAGAGGAGGGTAGATTACCTACAGAGGAGGGTATATTACCTGTAGAGGAGGGCAGATGTACAGGTAAGCCTTCTCAGTGCTTCTCAGGCTATATTTTAATAGGTATGAGATATTTTTTTCCCTCTGTGAATGGAAAATGTTCAGCGCATTGTGTATCCAGGGAATTATAATAGACTTTGCCGGATGGTTGCTAGGTGCCATTGAATCGTGATAGATGGCAGAACATGGAATGATTTATTTGAGCAAAAAAACTAACAGTTTCCATCTCTCAAAGACCCTTTATGATAATGTTGTACAGATGGTACAATTATAAACAGCCAGGCTGAAAGAAAGAAGAAGAGTATGTAGAAGAGAGGTATGTCTGTGTGTTTCGGGGCGCTGTGGTCTGCAGGGGTTTGAGACACTGCAAACACATGCAAGGCTGGAGCTGGAAATCCCAGGAGAGGAGCTCATTAACATATTCATCCAGATCAGTGATCCCATGGTGAGAGGAAGAGGAAGAGAGAGAGAGAGAGAGAGAGAGAGAGAGTGTGTGAGAGAGTGAGAGGAGAGAGAGAGAGAGAGGGGGGGGGGGGGGAGAGAGTGAGAGAGAGAGAGAGAGAGAGAGAGAGAGAGAGAGATCAATAAAATGTAATTCAGTAAAAGTGAGATTTGTCAGTGTGAACTTACAATAGCAAGGCTGCTAGGGGTTATTTTGACAGGCATTCACAGGAAAGCACGACATTTCAAATGAAAGAATTGCATTATAGCTAAATTGTGCCTGCTTCCTGATGTATATCTAAAGGTTATTCTAGGAACGTAATATCGACTTTACGGATTCAACACGTATTCTGACTGTTCTGTTTTAAAAAAATTTTTACACAACATAAATGTGTGTGAGTACTCCCAGGCCAGCAAGCACGTATGTTTAAGTTCATGGAGAGATGCAAGATGGAACCCTTTTTAAGTCTAGAAAGAGGGCTTGTTAGAATTGGTGCATGAATACCTTTCATTAGTGCCATTGAGCTTTAGGTGGTCTTTATAATTCTGTCTCTGAGTTTTGACATTTAAAGAACAGTGTGTGTAAGCATCGCTCACGGTCCCAGCGTTTTCATCAGAGTGAATAAGAACAATGATGTTTTCACCAAGTCCACTCCCAGGGCTTGGGGTAAGATGGAGATGGCTCTCGCTGAAGATATTCTCTAGGGGCACTTCCTGTATTTATATTAGATTGTTGCAGTGAATTTCCCTTAAAAAACAATCCAAACCACCCACAAAGACAGGTGCTCCCAAATGGCTTTTCTTGTCAGGAAAGGTGTTACCATCTGATTTATTTATTCATTTACTAAAATATTAATTTGTTCCAGGGAATGGTTTATTTATTTATTTATTTATATATATATATTTTTTATTATTACATTTTATGTAACACCAATGTACACTTAAAGATTTTTTATAGTTATTTTTTTAATTATTATTAATTTGCATTGAGTAACAATCAAAGATACTATTATTTTATTGTTTTCTATTATTTATTATTTTGATTGTTCATGAGGGCATTTTTTCAAAATGTAATTTTCAAACTTTCTTAGTACATCAGTATAATAATAATATGAAATATTAAATATAGTATTTAATGCATAGTATAGTATTTAACATATAGTTAAAGTACTGCAGGTGACTTCAGCATTTTAAGCAAAATTTTATGTAATTGATGTAATTTGTTTGTTTTTTTACAATGTTAAAAATGTCATATCCAGTATTGTTTACTATGATAATTCCTACAATTTGAACAGAAATGAATAGAAAATATGCAAATGAGACTTTTTGTATGCAGGTAATCACAATGCAGCATTCACAGATTTTTTTAATAATGTTCCTTTACTTTAATTAAAATATGCACTTTAAATGACCCCTACCAAACTCACTGCAAGGAGATGCTTCTGGAAAATTAAATCTCATATCTCCCCTGCACCATATCCTGCCTCTCCAACAAAGAAAAAAAAAATCATCAATGACAATAATTAATGGAAAAGATACTGAATCTAAAAAAAGAAAACCTTCAATTACATATCCGTCAGCTGTCAGATTATTGACTGTGATGATAACGCATGCCATGAAACACGTGAAATATGTCCGCATATCCTTTATTTATCTCGTCTTGGCAATGCGCAGAAAAAAAAGAGGCATCTGGTTGTCATGGAGACCAGTTCAGTCAAGTCTTCCTCAGCAGCTCTCGTTCTGTAAGATGGACCATCGAGTCACACAAGTGAGGGAGAAGGCTGCAAAGCCCATTCTAGTCATTGGATTGTAATTAGATTAATGATCCCTGAAAACCGACGGCCCTCTTCCAGAAAGCGCCGGCCCGGGTGATTCTGCCCACACGGCTTGATTCGGCAGTTTGTGTCCATCCACCCACACGCCCAGCCAGCCCTGTGAGCTCCCTTCGCACTATCCATTCAATTGGCATCTTTGTCTCTTCCTGATAAAATGCAGGTGGAAGCCGCTAAATAAAGGTGTAAATCTGACGGCTGGGAGACAGAACGGATACCTCGGGGTGTAATGCTAATCCTGACCTTGTTGCCGTCCAGAGAAAATCACCCACAGTGCCCTCCGTTTTAGCTAGCGCTATCGTCCCTCTGCAAGTTCAGTTATCCTCCGCTGAATCTTAGTTTGGAGATACTTAGTGGAGATTCTGCTTCATTATGCCTGTACCTGAAATGGTGCACCATTAAAAATGTGCACTTTCTCCCCCAGCACAAGACCGAGCAGGGAGCAGGGAGCAGGGAGCAGGGAGCAGGGAGCAGGGAGCAGGGAGCAGGGCCGGAGAAGGATAATTAGGAGAGGGAGCAGTCTGGGGGCCCTTTTCTAAAAAACACCATCATTTTCAGAGGAAATGGTTTTGTTAAAGGTCAGGTTCATTGACTGGATTACTTTATGAGTTCATGAACTTTTCAACTGGAAAGTCGTCAAGTCAAACGGGCCCACCTAAATATATATCCTAGATGCTCAACAATTGCGAAAGAACGCATAAAGTTGTTGTGCGGTATATGATCTTTAGATTTGTCTTGCTGCCTGACAGTAAACTAAATTAAATGAAAAATAACTGCAGGGAGCTAGCTCATCACTGAAAGAAAAGGCTACACAGAATATCCTCCTGAGTTCCGGGATATTTATATTTTTTTTATTAAGTATTTCAATCGTTCCTACATAAGTGCCCTGGCTGACAAAGACATGTTGCAGTGAAAGTAATTTTTTAAGTAGTATTTATTTTATTTGTTATCTCCCGTGTAGTGTAGGTTTCAGCATAGTAGTAATATTTGGTTCTTGAGACCAGAGGCTCATGTCCCCTACAGGGTTTTTGAGGATATAGTATAGATAAATAAAACACTGAGCCACGTAATGTTCTGCTTTATAAAGGGTCTTTTTTTTCTTCTTCTCACAATGTGTTTTGTCCAAACGAATCCTGTAAAGGGCACCACAGCACTACTGTTCTGTATTTCTCCATCTTACCCCAAAGAGCACTTAGTGTAGCTTTGAGTTTATATTGCACATTTGCTGTATTTTTTTTATTCTTCTTTCCTTTTCCCTCCTCTATGATATTTTAGTTGTTTGGTGTTTTCATGACGGCTGCAAGAGGACAGAAAGCTTGGAGTAAAATATACAAAGAAATCATAAACTGAGGTGAACTATATGAAAGCTCAATTAGGGTGGTATACAGCCAACTTGTTTAAAGAAAACCACCGTGTTCTCCTCATGTAACCTGCGTTATCTGTCGTTTGGAACAAATAGATTGATTTTCATTGACTCATTTCTTTGTTGTATATTTACTTTTTTTTTTGTCCTGCACCCATTCTTTTAATGAGAAGGCTACCCTAATCACCAGCAGATACATGCTGTTCCTTGCCTCTTGGGGTTGTGTAATAGAGCACTTTCCAATCACATTTATAGCAAGTCTAGCTCTCTTTGTTTGTGCCTGAGGCATCTGCATTTCGATAGCACTGCTATCCATCATTACTCATGTCTGTTGACCCACAGCAAGACGCTTTTTGAGAAAGATAAGGGCAGCGATGATGAACGTGGTCTTCCTGGATAACACACTGTCTTTGTTGTGGCCGACAGCAGAGACTTGAGGAGTAGAATTAGAGTGCTTTGCTAAAAAGCTACTCAAAGCTACGAGTCACTATTTTCACTTGTTAAATTTTCTTGTGTTATATTCATGTTCCAGAAATCTCAAGGTGAACCTTGGGTATTTGGAAAAAGATTTTTTGAATGGTAGAGGTGAAACGCATGGCGCTCGGTAACACTCTTGGCTACAGTAATGAATGTGTGACACAAAGATCAGAGGGTCAGATCCTTGGTGGGACTACCGCTGTTCAACCCTTGAGCAACATACTTTAACCTGGATTCAATTTGTTCTTGTGCAAAGACTATTTCTACAGGGGCAAAGACAAGAGCATTTGCTAATTTAATGTTTCTCACTAGAGGTGCAGCCAGATGGCAAAGAGTGCCACAGGAGTAACATTGGACTGATGGGAGATGGTGTCCACAACGTGTAGAACACGTTTTGAAAACCTCAGGTTTTGGACTTCACCTTCCCTTATGCATTCTGGGAAATGCATGCAGTACTTAATGCTCTGCCTTTAAAATCGACCCCTGGTTGTTGGGAGCAGCTTTTTTCTATTCAACTGATTTTCTTAACCCGTGTGTGGTGTTCGGGTCTGTGGGACCCGTATTCAATGTTTACTAAAAGAAAAATGATACAATTCATAATTTTTTCAACCTGAGACTCATTGGCCTTGGCTCATTTTCTGTGATAAACATGTAAAAGAACACAAAAATCACATTTTATCACAAAAAAAACAAATATCACTTTTATTGATAAATGTGATCCAGCAGAGGTAAATGGTCAATATTAACCATATATGCTGTCTATATTGCTTGTAATTGAGATAAAGTCAATATCTGTGAAGTATTTTTACGTAAATTGTTATGGCTTTATTGTTTTAAAAACCCAATAATGTTGTGGGTCCACCAGACCTGCGAACACTGGGTGAGTAACAAAAACACAAACACAACACAAGGGTTAAGATGTTAATTGATAGCTGATATTCACATCACTAGTGTCAGCTGCTAGTTCTTTGCTATAGATATCATCTCTTGGACACATGTTTTTCTTTTTTCCAACTGGTTGATACAAATAAGTGTCCCTGTCAGTTATTTGTCTCCATTTGAATTCAACTGCAAAAGGAGCTGCTCAACTTTTCTAAGAGTAATTAATTAGACATTCTGTTGGGTGCTTGTCCACAGGGTCAAAAATAACCCTTGAACTTTCTTTAACTTTTTGTATTGTTTTAGGAAGCATTTGAGCACCAAGCGCAAGGCTGTGTTTTATTCAGCACACGTTTGGCAGAATGCAGGGCTGCAGGCCTGGGCTTTACAGATGTGCATATCACTCGCACGTTTGTTTTGTAGTCTTTCTTTGGCGGGGTGGAAATGGCATCACCTCCCTTTGCCTGAAAAGGTCTGTGCTTCTGGCTGGAAAAAAACATGGTTTTGTTCTGAGAAATACTCAAGGGTGGGATGGGGGTGAAAGTTTTTGTTATGTTTTGAGTTCAAGCATGAGCTGTGTGGGTGTGTGTATTTGTATTTGTTTGTGTGTTTGTGTTTGTCTTTGTGTGTATGTTTGTGTTTGTCTGTGTGTTTGTGTGTGTGCGTGTGTGTGTGTGTGTGTGTGTGTGTGTGTGTATGTGCGTGCGTGCGTGTGTGTGTGTGTGTGCGTGCGTGCGTGCGTGTGTGTGTGTGTGTGTGTGTATGTTTGTGTGTGCGTGCGTGCGTGCGTGCGTGTGTGTGTGTGTGTGTGTGTGCGCGTGCGTGCGTGAGTGCGTGTGTGTGCAAATTACATGAATATGAATTCATATTATTAATAAAATAATACTTACTACTTTGGTGGAGGAGTGAAAGAAAAAGAGAGGAGGAGAGAGAGAGACAAATCTAGAAAGAGAAAATGGCCTCCGGTTCTTTACTATGCTTCATAGTTACTATAAATCATTTATTAATTGCAATTGGTTATTAATTAGTTAATTAGTCTGAAATTTATTTCATAACTGCAGGGTCAAAAAAAGACCTGATGATGTACCTTTTTTTTAAATTTTTTATAAACCGCAATTCCAAAAAAGTTGGGACAGTATGTAAAATACACATAAAAGCATAAAGCAGTGATTTGTAAATGATCTTTTGCATATATTTAATTGAAAACAGTACAAATAAAAGATATTTCATGTTTTACCTTATCAACTTCAGTAGCATGGTGAAACTTCTAAAAAATAATAATAATAATTTGAACTCACAGTATTCCATTATTGCACTGACACAGAACAACCAATAAATATACGGAACTGCAGCCTCATCGATTGTTGACCGGGGGCAAATGTTATACCTCTATGGGCAATTAAATAATCAAGTGCAACTATTTCACAGAGAGGTCCCTTTCAGTGCTCTTTTTTGACTTTGTGTGGAGTTTGGGGCCTGTGACACTGGATCTAACGGAATTTAATTTGAACTGCACCAGGTACCAAATGTGTTATTTGCTCTCTATGGCATTAGATTTATTTACTTTGTTTTCTGATAATGAAAATGATTTTGGTGTAACGTGAGTAGGTTTACGATTAGGTGGACAGTGGTAGGGCGGGTATTAGTTTCAGAATGTAGCAGCTCCCTCCAGCAACTGGTCAGGTGCCTATAGACTACCAATGTGCGTGGCGTGGCGTGGCGTGGCGTGGCGTGGCGTGGCGTGCGATTACATAAATGCATGCATGTAATAATTATAATATACATAAACATAAACATAAAAAAGGGTTCGACGGCAACAGGCCATTCAGCCGAACTTGGCTCTTCGGTGGAATTTTTTAATTTTTAATTTCTTTATTTTTAACAATAAAACAATCAATAAATACAATCAATAAACAATAAACCCAATACAATACCTTACAAATTCATAACCATAAAACCAATAAATCATTAAGTGCAATAAAAACAATCAAAATACTCATAAAACCAAAAAATATACATAAATAAAATAGATTACCTAAAATTAAATAAAATCCAGTAACGTGTCCAGCCTGGATTTAAAAACCTTCAAGGTTTCTGCCCCTACAACATGCCCTGGCATATACATTCATATTGTTTATAAAGTAATGCTTACTACTTTTGTGTAGGTGCCTATTTGCTTGGCTGAATGATGTATGTGATCAAGCATCTCATTTTAATTACATTTTTAAATCTCAATGTCAGATGCTGTTGCGAATTCCATGACCGTGTAATGAATGTGGCTGCGTGTTTTTCCCTCTCTCCCTTGTTAATTAATCTATAACACACACACACACAGATCACAGCCTGACAGCCCCCTTACCAAACTATCATTCACATTCAGCTACATGCTACTGGATGAAGGATTGTAAGGCCATTCAGGATGAGTGGTCATAGAAATAAAGGCTCATTGGTTGAGGTATTTGAGATGAAGAATGGCTGACAGGTACTTGAGCTGATTGAGGTTTGATGGCTGCTAGCTGTGGGTTTGCTAAAATTGACACAGCCAGTGATGCAAAAAAACGTCTGTTGAGGCGAATTTATTGGGGCCTTCAAAACGCCAGCACCGGCTGGGAAGGGGCTCTTGGCGAAATGTTATGTGGAATTGCTCGAACAATATTGGCTGCTCGTAAGGTGAGCAACGGTTGGCTGATTATGTGTCAGAGTTGGCCTCTGATGGTCAATGTCGCCCACTCGATCCACCGTTATCCCACATTGGATCAATCAGGTGAAGTTTTCAGAGATATTCAAATCAAAGCAATGTCCCATAACAGATCAAACAGAGCTTCGTGCAGCTTATGCATTGCATTCACAAATCTAACATTTATTTTAATTCTTAATAGTAGCATTCCACATTTACATTAGCAGAAAACCCATACACCCCTTTATAAATCTGCATGCATTCATAATTGAAATTCCCAATGGACTTTAATTAAGCGCTAAGTTAAGGAACTGCCTTGGCACTGATAGTTGCTATCTTCAATTATACTTAGTAGCACAGGTTAATCGCTTAATTAATATGAGTTACCAAGCTACAAATTACAGACTAGATGAAATTATAATTCATACAGACCTTGGATCGGTATGGTGTTTCATTTTGTATTTCATGGGTATTTTTGTTTCTGTACCTAAGCCAGAGTTCTTTGCAATCATTTATGTTTGCTCTCAGCAAGGCATTCATGGACTCAAAGAAAATCTGCTCATCCGTAGCACATTATCCAATCAGTGAGCTACTTAAGACACTGATTGTTCTTAAATTGCTTGTGCGAAAGGACCCCACGGTACTCAGGCAAGGAGAAATTACGCCACCACTTTCGTCCACGGCCATTAAGGGACGAAAACAGAAAATATTCAAGTATATTGCGCATAGATATAGAACCATAGATGTGACATATGTCATAGTCCGTGGCACAGTTTTTGGGACCATACCCAGGTAAGATGGTGGCCGGTAACCATGGTTTTATATCTATGAGCCGATCATCAGCTATCTGGCTTCTGAGACCCGATTATGACATCACAGTGGGTTAGAAAGTACATGACACTTTGCCATAGGTTCCTATTATAGCTGTACCCAGGTAAGATGGCTGCCAAAATGTTCCATTTCAGAATGCCAAATTACTATTACATTACATGATATGTCATATCTATGGTCCTATATCTATGCTATTGCGCTGCTCACGGGCATATTAGAACTGCTTTATTCCACTTCTTTATTCTGGCTAAAGTTGGAGTGTAGGACAGTGATCAAACACCATTGAGCGGCGCGAGATTGCTATTTTGGATTAGAGTAGATGGCAAAAACAAAAACATATTGTTGACCTGATGTTGTTTTACTTAATGCTTGTATTGAGTTGGCGTGATATGGGCTGGCCCTTTTGTTTCAGGGTGTGGATTTGAGCCAACATGGAGTGTAGTAGTACATTAATGGTTGTTAAAATCCAGTAAAAGGGTGATACTGCCAAAATGTTTAATTATGGGCAGTACCAGAGAGCTTTAATTTGTATTTATTTATTATTAACCTTTATTTATACAGGGTAGGTTGATTGAGCATGCATGCATGGTATTTTACGGCAACACCCTGTTAACAATTAGTCTAACCTGCATGTCTTTGAATTTTAGGAGATTTAACATTGTATTTGGAAAATATTAAAATGGAGCACTATGACACAGCCCTCAAGAGATGACTACACAAGGAGATGTGGCCAGTGGACCTTTGTCACATGGTCAACTCATTAGCATATTATCCGCCCACTTTCCACATGTGGGAAATGCTCAAGCTCAGTTAAATTCCAACATTGCTTTGAATGAATGAATGAATGAATGAATGAATGACTTTGTTTATGTGGTACTTGCAACAACTTTTTGGAACTCAAGGCACTTCACATAAAAATAATTCATAAGAAAGACAATAAAATAGAGAGAATAGAGAAATAAATAAAATGGGGGAAAAAAACTGAAACAATGCAATGATAAAAAGGCAATACATAATGAGAAAAAGGTAAATTCAATCTAATTTTAATGGGATTGTTCTCCAGAGCAAACTGCATACGTCTGTTGCCTCCCTTAATCCGCTATTAAAAAGTCAATTGGTCCGCCCATTTTTATTGACCCTTTATATCGTTTTCAATTACTCCTGCGCCTCCTATTGTTCGGTTGAAATAAAGTTTTACGCGCTAAGAATTATGCTCTAGATAGCCCTTTCATTTACACCACCATTAAAGAGAAGTAATTGAGGAGTAATAAAAATTTACTTTAATCTGTCTGTAAATACATGCTACCGTATACCCTACAACGAGAGGGCCTGCGAAGTTCAGTTTATCACCGATTTCAAGCTCTTCAGAGATATTCTGTTCATAATCCCCTTCTTTACCTGTGGTAAGTGGTGTTGTAAGTAGTTTAACCCTTTAACAAATATGCAATTAGAGAATGTTCTTAATTGAACATTCTAATGCTGATGTCACAATCACTACTGGTGACTGAAAGCAACGGAGTTCTAGAACACTGACTTAGAATTTAAAAAAAATAAAACATTCCATAAACCCTATTCTTCAAAGGGTTAAATTATATTTTGTTGTGTTTCAATGAATGCAGTGTTCTGGAATGGGGCTTTGGGCCAACACAGATACTGAGATACAGATGCAAGACTTTGGCACACGCACACGCACACACACACACACACACCCTTCTGTTCCTCAAGAATATTATCTCATATCACCGCTATACTGTACGCATATAAGACACGTCTAACTCCAGTATCAAAAATGTTGTCGCAAAATACGCACAAAATTTTCAGTTTCGTAGAGGCTTATTTGCTTATATATTTGAGACACAGATGGATCAGAACACAAAGAAATGAAGATGAGACGTGAATCTGCAGCGTGAACAGATTGATACTGGGGTGGGGTGGGGGGGCGGGGGAAGCTTGTCCAGCTGTTCGGAAGAGAGGGGAGAGCAGGAGGCAGTGATATTGCCTCTCCCTAGAGCCAGCTTTTAAGTCCAAGTGCTCCATTATTTTGACAATTATGAATACATATTTGGGCACTACACTGGGGACCCCTTTTGCAGCTGAAGGGAATTGGGGGAATTGTGGATGTGAACCCCGACGCTGCGAAAACAACAAAATAAGCATAAATCGTTCAGCGCGGCGACAGAGTGTATAAATGTTGACGGGTGAGCCCAGCAGTTGGGGAGGCAAGCTGCGCATGCAGGGTTGTGTGCGCTATTTCATCAGGTCTTCTGCCTCACTGGTCTCCTTGTATCATGGATTTATTAAAAAAAAAAACTAAAAATAGGCCTGGTATGTGATTACGATCATGACTAAAGGGACTTCAACATACTAATAAAAGGCATATCATTGGGAGAGGGAGAGGGAGAGAGAGAGAGAGAGAGAGGGAGAGAGAGAGAGAGTGAGAGAGAGAGAGAGAGGGGGGGGGGAGAGAGAGAGGGAGAGAGAGAGTGAGATAGAGAGAGAGAGAGAGAGAGAGATAGAGAGACTGCCATATAACACTGATTTCCACTATATTTTCAAAACAGCCAAGTGGAGGCAGAATCTACACTGTTTA
This sequence comes from Synaphobranchus kaupii, assembly GCA_029718625.1. Classification (NCBI taxonomy): domain Eukaryota; kingdom Metazoa; phylum Chordata; class Actinopteri; order Anguilliformes; family Synaphobranchidae; genus Synaphobranchus; species Synaphobranchus kaupii. The sequence continues at coordinate 136,383,172 of CM056376.1, read as the reverse complement.
AACAAAATGTTTTAGGGCAGCACGCCACTTTGTATCTTAAATCAGTAGATTTGGTAACTGGTTAGTGAGAAATGGTCTTAGGTGTCTGCTTTAAAACATTTCGATGTGTGGATGCGCTCAAAGTCTCTTTTTTTTTTTTCTCTCGATAAATTTGGCGCCCAACATGGGGCTGTGCATAGCCAATTACTACCGTAATTTGGAATGTCCAACTATCTTCAACCACCGCCACCTGTTTCTTTTCACAACGCACACTACAGCTAAGCTCACATAGAGTGGAGTTGGTGGAAGACCTTTCATATGTTCGCCTTTCAAAGTCAATTTTGAGCTGCTGGTAGAAACCCACATGAGTGCATATGTCCCAGCATGCATCACCTCGGATCAACTGGCATGAATCAGAAGTTTATTCTTTTTCATGAAATCAACCCTCTTTCCCATCCACACGTCCTATAGGGGTTCTGCAATCCTGCCATTGAGATCCCCAACATGTAGCTTCAGCAAATCTCAGTGAGACGTAGTGAAAATATGCCGAAGAAGAGAAAACCTCGATAGTAATGAAAGCTTTTATGTCATATCTTCCCTCCGAGAGCCTTTCTCTCTTAACGGGGAATAATTTCACTGGTGTTTCAAAGCCCCGATGGTATTTTTCAATCAGCTGAGAAAGTGGCTCAAGGCCCTTTTGTACTTCCTGTTCCAAGGCCCCGTGGATTGTTGGACGTTTAGTTGCTACCACTGCTGCCATTTTAGAATTCCAAGAGGGGAAGCTATTTTAACAGCGCAGCTGTTTGGCTCTCGTGATAAACCTACAAGATCGGAAGTAAACATAACCAGTCCAACACAGAACCCTGGGTCCCAAAAATCATGAATTTCCAGGTTTTGTGCGAAACACATAGATGGAACACGGCCGCAGATTAAAATGATTGTAGTAAAAAAAATTTTAATGGCAATAAGCGAAGGCTGCTTGGTGGCTCATCCTGCTAATACGCTGTTCTAGCGCATGGATGAGCCCCATGATGCCCCCTGGTGTTGACTCTGCACAGTGCAGTCTGTGGCCTGCAGGGTGACGCACACTTTGTGCTAGCCCAGTGACATCCCACTTTAAAATTTTTGATCCTTGAATTTCTCCTTGTATTTGTTTGCCATTATACATTATTTCATTATTGGGATATGACTTATATATTCTGTCTATATTTTACATCTGAAATAATGTGAAGTGAACAGTAGCCATAACTCATGCAGCTGGAATTATTATTCTTCAATAAATGTTGCAGTGGAAATGAAGTACTCTTACTGTCAACTTTCATTGGAACTTTGGTACATATTCAAAATGACTGTCACTCTTTGCCATCATTGTCAACATTTTCGTATCGCGTTTGTCAGTAACCACCATTGCATCTTTCTCAATTTGCCTATTGTTACACGGAAAGTTTAAGGTCTTTCTTTTCTTACTTAAAGAGCTTATGGAGCTTTGTGACTTAAATTTTCAGAATGTATTTTGTGAGTTAGTTGACTATGAGAGCTATAGAAGCAGACTCTTATTTCACTGTCAAAATTGATGCAAATAACTTCTCTTCACCGCGCTGTTTGACACCATTTCCAACGTTGGAGTGCTCGGGGAGCGGAGTCACCCGGAATGCTGAACATGTTTGGGAAAGCCAGAGGAAGACTGCATTTCATGTAATTAAACAAAGAAAAATGTAGTTTTCATCCCCACTGGTTATTTTCTTAGCCAGAACGGGAAAATGGGATTATTGAGCATTTAGGGTGAAGGAGGGAATGTATAATCAAATATGCTTTTAAAGGGGGGTGCTGTGTTCATTCCTCTGCTTATTTTGTAAAATATTCTCCTTATTTATTTTTTTTCTTGATGATGTCAAGACCCCCTGCATGCCTCCAAAATCCGGCATACAAATCACACCACCCTACGGACATTGCAAGGACACAAAATACCAAGGGACTTAATCCACCATTTGAACCAGAAACGTTCAGTGCAGTGCGCTTGTTCTAAAGTCTTGTGACAATGGGGGGGAACAGCATGTGACTTGTGTTACATTCGCTGTTAAGAGTGCCCCTTTGGGCGCTTAGCGTAGCCCGAGTCTAAAGGCATGTGACCCAGTTCGCTGGCCTCATTGTCGGAGTGTGATTTGAAGCATTTTGTGGTGTAGAGCTTTTAGCCACCGGGGGCTGTATAGAGGACAGGTTGGCACTAAAAAGAGCACAGCACCAATGAGTATCCTTTTTCTGCAGCGAGACAATGGCCATGGGCATGGCATGGCAGGGAGATCGCCGTGGCCTCAATCCAGCAGGGCTAATTGAAAGGCATTGAATAATGGCACAGGCCATATTGCCCATTGCGGTTATGTACCGTTTATTGGTCTGCTAGGCTGAATAATTGTGGAGTCAATGAAGCGTTTTGAGCAAGTTAACAATTTATGCAGTTTATTTCTTCCATGCTGTCGGCCATACAATCATCATTGTTTGACTGGAGGTATTTAAAGCGGTTGAATAAATGGAACGGATCAGGGGGAGCTTCAGAAGATCATTATGATTCTTTTTCTTTCTTTGTTTTTATTGTATGAATCAAATTTTTTTTTTTTCTGTTTTTTTTTTTTCCTGCAGGGAAACATGAAAACCTGAGTGAAATAAAACCAGTGGCTCGGACCGTCATTCAGACTCAGGGCTCTCTAGAGGGGATAAGTGTCATTTAACCAATCAGAAGACGGGCTCCCCTGCAGGGGCGGGGCTGATATGAAGGAAGTTTGATTATAAAACGGGGGCGATTCCGAGAGACTGGAGGTTGTGTGTGCTTTTGTAGGGGCGGTATAACAACCCTATCATGGCACTTAGTAGGCTGTCTGCCCGTCCCCAGGAGAGCTCCCTATCCATGCGTACCGGGTTTATTCAGAGATAGAGCACAATGAGTGCGACCACAGATCTATGTACAAATTGGATATGTGAAATAGGCCTCTCACTTTGCCATCAACATGTTAATCCGTGACTGGAAGCCTTTGAATGGAATGAAGTGCTTCTGATTGCGGGGGTACAATCGGTATGGCTTTTTCCCGATCTCCGGGGGTAATCACCGATCTCCGGGGTAATCACAGATGTCGTACTGCCATCACCGGCTCTGGCATGAGGCCCGTTAATTGTAGGAAGGTGCTGATTTGCTCCTCTCTCAGTACGACGTCGTCCTTTGAGGGGGCGTTCTCATCTGTGAGGAAAAGGGAAGCCGGTGGCTACTTTGCGGAGGTTTTCTCACGACAGCACGGCTAGGTCAGATGCATATTCAGAGTAACCGTTCAGTATTCTATCAACCTTTGTCCTTAGGTTTCGCTTACAATTCGACGTTGTTTTAGGCAAGTTTGGCGATTGCTGAACTCACCAAACTATGTGGGTGGAAAAAATATAAATGAATAAAGATTTTGCTTGGTACTCAAATTTAAGGACATATTTGATTGAATCCCAGCTTGAAGAGTGACCTTTCATTAGTGGGCTACACCGGTGTTGATGGAACTGTCGAATGTTACAACATTGAATATGTGCGTGGACATTGCCTGGGCGTGTAAGAGATCTCCTGCTACATATAAGCACGTGTATTATGGACGGTCCATTTAGGTAACACAAGGCCTGAAGCCTGCCAGTAGCTCAGGATCAGACTCCATTTTTGGCTTCACAATGAAGGTTCATGTGAAGTCCCCTTGGACACAGTTCAGTTTTAGTGGTTCAGTGCTGAGACGTCTCTCCTCCAGTGCCCAGACAGTCCTCTCCACTCATTGGTCTCACATGCCTGGAGCCAGGAATGGGGGCATTCTGATTGGAGTGTACTTTTCTTTCTTTTTCTTTTTTTTTTTTAACTCTTTGCTAAATGGTCTGCTTACACCGTGCCACCATCAGCACAGGGCTTCAATCGGCCGGGCTACTTTTCTACTCTTTTTTTTTTCTTTGTTCTGCAAGATCAACAAACATGGAATGGGGGTGGTGTGTGTGGGAGGGGGGGGGGGGGGGGGGGGGGCGGGGGGGGGGCAATCCATCAGGACTATTATAGCCGTCACAAAAACAAGTGGAGTGGCCCACACAAAAAAAAGTAATTGAATTACAAAGATTTAATTTTCCTCAACTGGGAAGCGAAGTGCCTGTCCTTTGAAAGAGCGTTGAAGTATATTTTGTCCAGTGCTTATCTCTGTTGTGCGTTATTGGTGTCTCTTCTGCAATATTTTCTGAAATATTGAAAGGCATGTAGAAGTGGTGTGTGGGAAAAATCTTTTGTAGTGCTTTGAGCTGAGCTGCAAACTGCACGGCACAAGAGAATACTCGGCACGACACTAAAAGAAAATGCTAGATGCATTTCAATTTCAATAGAAAGCATTATTGGGACCGTATACAGAAATAAATATGTGGATAAAAATAAGTACATTGTGTGTGACCAGGTACTGTAGATGAATAGGCTTGTCAATTGACGGGTGAGCATTGCACTACCCTTCCTTACCTACCCTTCCTTACCTTGAAGCAGTACTGTTCGTTGTTGCCACTGCCATCAGTTGTATGTACCTGACCATATTATCAGTTGTATGTGTATGCATCTGCATATTTGCCTGTTTTTCTTAATCATGTAGTTGAGCAATTGAAATGATGTTTAATACAAATCCGGTGCCATAATCCATTCCCATGGCTAGTAATGGAAAACATACAACCATATCTGACAAAGTGACTATTTATTTATTTATTTCTTTCTTTATTTTTCATTCATTTGCATTAACTTCATATACAGGCAGGGTGTGAAATTAACACCAGCCACCATGAAATGCTGGTAAAATTTTGATTGTGGCTGGTAAGATTTTGTCTCTAGATTTTTACTTTGGCCGGTAACCAGCCAAGGTTGTGTTATATTGTGAAAGGTAAAGTCGCTGGAAAAATATTGAAAATAGCTTGTGATTTTTAGAATCCACAAGACACACTGGTCACTGGGTGAAAATGTGAATGTCTCACCCTGTATACAGCTGTATTTTATGCTTACACACGTGAACTAAAAATAAAAAATAAAACTCTACATGCTTTGTGCCGTGTCTGTCACTGATGCATCTCATGTCCATTTGAGCTAAGGTATGTACAGTGGTGCTAGAAAGTATTCATACCCCTTTTGCACACTTTATTGTGTTGTAGATTTAATTTTAAATGGATAAAATTGCCCCAAACCATCACTCTGTTGCCAGATGTGGAGTAGATGTGGATGGATCACTGCAAGGGTTATTTCTCCTGACTCATTTTCCTATAGAACTCTATGGGGGAAAAAGTCAGGAGAAGAAACCCTTAAAGTGATCCATCCATATCGACTCCATATCTGGCCGTAGAGTGATGGTTTGGGGATCGTTTGATACCTTAGACCCTTGATAACTTACAGCCATTTCGCCAGTCATGTGTTCCATACTGTACCAGCGTAATTTACAGCTGAATCTAGTCTCACCCCCCAATTCCCATAGAGATCAATTCAAATTCAGAGAGGTTATAGTATCGTTTGTAACAGTACCTGAAAATAAGCTATCAAGAATCTTTTGATGTTGATGGGTCACAGACTTCAGGAACTAACAGCATGCAAAGGATATGCGACCAAATATGAAATATGATACTTTAAAAATACACTAAAGCAAAGGGTATGAATTCTTACGTTTTAGATTTTTAATACATTTGCAAAAATTCCTAAAAAACATGTTTTCACTTTGTCATTACGGGTTATTGAGTGTAGATTGATGGGCAAAAATCAAAAATCAAAAACAATTTTATCCATTTAAAATTACAATGCACAATAAAGTGCGCAAAAAGTGAAGGGGTATGAATACTTTCTAGCACCACTGTACATTAGCTGTGTAAATGCTTGCACGTGCAATTTTTAGGACGAAGTGACAAAATAACTCTTGAGGTAAACAGGCACAAATGAAGTAAGGTGCTTCAGTTAAGAGACCATCTGCAGAGTTAATTATGCAATGAGGCTCATTTTTGCATCAATAACCCCAGCTGATGCTTCTGTCACACGCACACAATCGAGTAATGGATCCAGAGCACTGCTGATCTTTAAAGCTAATCTGGCAGATTCATAAAAACACTGGCTATTGTGTCCCATTACTGACAGACTGAACACATCCTGGCTCTGTCATCCCTTACCGTACATGAAGAAAACACATTTTTACAACCATTTGCACACTTTTATCCAATAACATTTTTAAAGGTCAGTCATATTTTAAACTATTTACATTCCTGTTTTTTTTAATATATATATTTTTTAAAACATTTTTCATGGTTTTCTCATGCAAATCAACCTGTAGCAATACTCTACTACCAATCTATTATTTATGCATAAAGGTTTCTACGTATGTATACCTCCACGCACCAGTTTGGCCTCTTCTACTCTAGCACCGCAACAGTGGTCTAAAACTGTGCGGCGTTGTGTATTATTTAAAGATGATTGAGAAGCAGTCCACAGCTACAGCACACTGTCAAAAAGAACCAATCCGGAATCCACTCTGGTGTCATACATCAGACGAAGCAGGTTCTGCGTGGCCATCTCTCCCAAGTCAGAAGCTAATGAAGTGGGGTGTCAATCAGAAATGGCAACACCTCCCCTACCTCACCTTAATGAAAGCGGCACATTTATATCCCCCTCCCACCCCCTCTGCTCTCTAGGTGGCAAACCTGGCTTGCTCCATCTCCAACAATGAAGAAGGCGTGAAGCTGGTCCGCATGGCTGCCACCCAGATCGACAGCTTGTGCCCTCAGGTGAGAGCTGTCTCTCCAAGCCAGTGCTTTTTAACATGGCCGACAGGGCTGAGAAGTGAGAGCTGTCTCTCCAAGCCAGTGCTTTTTAACATGGCCGACAGGGCTGAGAAGTGAGAGCTGTCTCTCCAAGCCAGTGCTTTTTAACGTGGCAGACAGGGCTGAGAAGTGAGAGCTGTCTCTCCAAGCCAGTGCTTTTTAACGTGGCAGACAGGGCTGAGAAGTGAGAGCTGTCTCTCCAAGCCAGTGCTTTTTAACGTGGCAGACAGGGCTGAGAAGTGAGAGCTGTCTCTCCAAGCCAGTGCTTTTTAACGTGGCAGACAGGGCTGCAAAGTGATCTCCAGGCAACATAATGCATACTGAGCATGAAAGGAAAAGCAACACTGTTCATGCATGCATCTTTTTTCTTTATTTAAGAACTACTTAAGAAGTATTTAAGAAATACAACATGAATATGCTATATTCTTAAAAATATATACAATACACGCTTTGAGGTATACTGTTATATTCGGTATTTATTTATTTATTTTTCTTATTAACTTTTGTCCAAAATAATGTCTTAACATAAGAATGCTACTGCACACAATTCAAACACTTGACATGAATGTTAAATTAATAGAATGATAAGAAATATAGAAAGGGGGAAAAAAACTTGGGGCTTAATATGTCTAAACTACATGATCTGCTGATAAAGCCATGCAATTAAATGTCAATATTATAATTCTAATCTATTAAAATATATATATTTTTAATTTGTTTGGACGGACTGATGATGGATTATTTGAGATCAGCGCAACATCACCTCAAAAGCCAGATTAGGCGATTAAGCACAAGGTGATGAGATGATGTAACCTGATGGAATTCAAGCCTGGTGAAGATCCAGAAGGAGAAAAAAAAATGCAACAAGGAACCAGTGCATGCCATCCTTATAAAGAAAACAACAGCTTTATTCCATAATGTGGGAATGATGGCTGTTGGGTCTTGGAGTTCATGAGTCACAGCAGATCAGAGCAGGACACCGTCATGCCCCACTGCTGTCTTTTGTTTTGTTTTATAGCCAAATGCTCTGTAACTTACTGTGGGCGTTGCTGGAGAAATATTCACGACCATGTATAAAAAAAAATAGTAGCGGTTGTTAAAATTATAGATTTTTTCCCCCAGAAATGTTGTGCAAATACAGTATTTGTAAGTAGTTTAGTGGGTAGTGGGTAGCAGGACTTGCAGTGGTGGTTGGTAATCACTATGTCCTTGACTGCTGCTGTTCTCCACATTGTCAAACAAAAGAACATTTTCACAAACTATTATCACAATGTCACGACCACATGCGCTGAAGCAGACACTTGATGCACTGCCTTCTCCTTGTAACAACAACCCAGTGCTATAAAGGAATTACAGAATGTGTGCGTTTGTGTGTTTAGAACAGGCTCCGGCGTGGACCAGTAGTACTGACTCTAGTTTTAGTATCAATCAAACGTGCCAAGTACCCCTCGACATTGTGACTGAATTACTTCCGGCGTCTTCCAGGTGATCAATGCCGCCCTCACTCTGGCGGCTCGCCCTCAGAGCAAGGTTGCCCAGGACAACATGGACGTGTTCAAGGACCAATGGGAGAAGCAGGTGCGAGTACTTACAGAAGCTGTCGATGACATCACCTCTGTTGATGACTTCCTGTCCGTTTCAGGTACTTTTTTCTCTTAATTACCACCACCATTTTGCTTCATCCCGTTTGATATATAATATAGATTTAACCAAATAGGACGGCTCTGTGTTTAATATTATGCATGTATTGATTTATATTTTATGGCTGGCATTGTGAGGGATATTTAGTAATTGTATTCTGCATTGATCTGTAAGCAGCCCTGAATAGGATATTGTAGTAATGGGTTCTTTTGGAGATATATGTTAATGATCTGATAGTGATGAAATTGCTTTTGGTTGCAATTTCTCAGGACATTTGGGAAGTGAACTCGGCACGATTGTAAAATGAATGAGCATGAACACATTAAAGTTCACCTGGAAATGAACCGCGGATAAAAGAGAAGCTTCTCAGGCGGCCGGTACTTTTTCAGTGTTGTGTTATTAACCGTGGGAGATCACACACTCTAGCAACGGCACAGTCTCAGCAACGTCTGAAATATGGGCAATTATTCTTCTTCGTCTTCATCTTCCTCATCTTTTTTGTCTTCTTCATCTTCATCGTCTTCTTATTTGTCTTCTTCGTCGTCATCTTCATGTTCTTCATTTTCTTCTTCATCATCTTCTTCATCTTCTTAGTCTTCTTCTTCATCTCTGCAATTCTGTTATATACACGGATATTTTAAATATTTTAGAGAAATCGTTCAATATTGCACATGACTGTAAGCAACATGGATCTGAGCTTCTTCCGTTGTACACTGTAAAACCTGTCACTACTGATAAAAACAGAAAATGAAAAGAAAAAAAACATTCCCTGGAATGGAAGCTAAGACTTTGATAGTTCACCCTATCCCCTGTAACCCACCCCCCTCCCATGAATCCTGTGCTGCTGGCATATCCTTTAAAGTGAGTTGTTTAAAATGGGCCTCTGGCATTAAGTCCTACTTCAGCTGTTTTATTAAGTGCGTGATTCAAGGGTACCGTGTCAAAGGAGGTGTTCCAGAGAAAACTTTGTGAGATAATGGCTGTTTCAATCTCAGAAACCCGTGCTTTAATGTGTTCTTCTTCTCTTGTTTTGAAACTTATGTCATTTTGGCCATGAACTGTCCCTTTGATCATATTGCAGTGCCTTTCACGGCTTGAAATGTGTTCTGACAGCTTCCAGCCTTTTCATTTTTCTAGATGTAGCCAGTTTTTATTTTTGTCTGTCAGTGGATAACACTTTGAAATGGCTGCCATAGAAGCCCGAAGGCATTTTGGGTACCAGTGTATAACTTACATTCATGCATTAAAAAAAAAAAAAGATTCTGAGTTTTTACTGACATACAAAATATAACTGTCAATTCATGTGCCGACTTCTGGTGGAATCCCTTCTAAAACCTGTTGTTTAAACTCCATTAGAAAATGTGTAAAAATTTGCCAGCTGCATAGCTGATTATTTTCTGTTACCCAATGGCATGCATAGCAGCATTTCATTGAAAATTATTTTCAATTATTGAAAAACCTATATGTCCTAATTCACACTGAAATCCTCTTTATTTTCACGAAATTCTTTAAAGCTTTGTATATTAGATGCATATTGCATATACTATATGTAATGGCTTTAAAGTAGACTTGTATGTAACCAAATATTATATGGACAAGAGTGGTTCGAGCTCCTGTTCTCGGATTGCCATGCAGTTCATTTGGAATATTAATGGATTTGCAGAATGGAGATTTTGTTTATTCTAGTAAATGAATTTTTCTAGTAAAAAATTTTGTGTTCAAAATAATGTGCAACATTTCAGTGATTCTCTATTTTTTATTAGAATTATAATTGTTTCCTGAAAGCAGTCAAAAGTCTTTATCTCATGTCTTTTATACGTATCTCGTGTATGTTTACATAAGTAATACAACTTCAAGGCACAGCTTGAATTGGAGAAGGACATTAGTGATAGGATAGTGACAAGGATAGTGACATGCCTTCATCTCATAAAATAAGAAAAACAAGCATCCTGTTACTGATGTACATGCATAAGCAGATCTGGGTTACCTTGCATTTTGTTGTTGACTCCATCGGTGGTGAGTGTTGTTGCAAGTGCTAAAAAGCCATTATGTGGGAGTATAGTTAACTTGGCATCAACATTGGGGCAGGTGGGGGCAAAATAAAAATAAAAAAAAATAAAAACTTATTTTACATTTAGAACAACATTTTTTTTTTTTTTTACAACAACACACTTCACTGTGACCGATCTCATGTGGCATTGTTTGATGATAAAACATGGGCAGATTGAGCATTTGCATAAGTGAGGAGGACTCTTTAAACAAGCTGAATGAACCTAAGTGACCTGAGAGATAACGGCTTCTCTTGGTGTCGGCAGAGTCTCGCTGACTCGCTGACAAGAGAACCACCATAACAACAACAGTCTACCCTTGCCTATCAAAGCAAATAGCTGGCTAACTGACCAACAAACTTTAAAACTCTCCTTTTTGGTATCTGTCTATATTTACTTGTTGGGAACACACTCATCTGCACCTGTGTTCCTGATTCAAAAACAAAGCAAAAAAATAAAATATAATATGCTGTAAATGTCCTCAAAAAAAAACTGCCTTGCTGTCTGATACAGTGATGTTTATCGGTTCAGTTCATATGGTATGGGCTTACTGTGAGTGATTCAGTCAGTTGCTGTGGATTCAAAGCTGTTACTGGCACAATTGCCACGAAAGGTGTGGAAAATGGAGAGAGAGAGAGAGAGAGTGAGTGAAAAAAATCATATAACAATATGACAACGTGGTACCATTAAACATAACTGTTCTCTCCCCCCCCCTCCTCTCCTGTCCCAGAGAATCACATCCTGGAGGATGTGAACAAGTGTGTCATTGCCCTGCAGGAGGGGGATGTGGACACTCTGGACCGGACGGCGGGTGCCATCCGCGGGCGCGCAGCTCGGGTAGTGCACATAATCAATGCGGAGATGGAGAACTACGAGCCAGGCGTGTACACGGAGCGAGTGCTGGAGTCAATCAAGCTCCTTTCAGAGACTGGTGAGTGAGGGGGGGGTGGGGGGGAGTGTAAGGGCGATGGGCCAACCTGCAGGGTTTTCAGTGGAATAGCTGCTATATATCTGCTGGCTGTGCTGGCACTCTGTATAACCACTGTGCGTGTGTGTGTGTGTGTGTGTGTGTGCGTGCTTGTTTTTATATCTTACTGGGGACAAAACCAGTTAGCACACTCATGTGATGGGGACCAAAACATTTGTGGGGACTTAAAACTGTGTCCCCACTAAACTAACCATTACAAGTGATGCAGGAGACCATGCTAATATGCTAGCTCTAAAATCTCAGTATTCGCTATGATTGACCAATACATTACATTACATTCATTTAGCAGACGCTTTTATCCAAAGCGACGTACAATAAGTGCATACAGAGACGTCATCAAGATCACTACAGAACAGACAAGACAAAGCACATCCTTCCCATAATGTAGCAGCTATCCCTAGTAATGAACGTTGACTGTAGTTCACAGTAAGCTGTGGGTAAATCAGCTATACTACACTTATATTCTAAATACTATTATAAACTATAACAAACAGACAGGAAAAACACAGGGAACTAGTAAACACAGGGAACTGATATTCCTAGGTTAGAATATCAGTCAAGGTAGAGTCTGAAGAGGTGTGTCTTCAGGCCTCGACAGAATGCAGGCAAGGTTCGAGTAGAACATAGGGGAATGGGAAGTTCATTCCACCACTGAGGAGCTAAGGTGGAAAAGCTCCGCATTCGGGACGAACGACAGCCGTTGACACGGAGGGGGGGAAGTGCGAGTCGCCCTGCTGTAGAAGAGCGAAGTGGTTGAGCAGGAACATAGTTCTGGATTAAGTCCTGCAGGTAGGTGGGGCCTGTCTTATTGGCTGCAGTGTAGGCCAGGGTCAGAACTTTGAACCTGATCCTGGTGTATGTGTGTAAATGCGTGTGTGTGTGTTTAAGACATCTGTTAACATTATGATACAACAGATTGCAAATATGACAAAGCCATATAATGTGTTTTCCAGCCTATAGCGCTGAAGTGATATCCTGTAACAAAGTTTGTTACCAGTTGGCCATTCAAATGCTTTTACCCGTTTTACAGTTTCACTATCCACTATGCACACTATGATAATCATTCAATTAGGTCTCATTATCACAATTAATTTATTTTAAACTGATTTCCTGACAATCATTTTCTGACCTTTCCAAGTATGCAGTAGTACTGTATTGTGTTGATGTGTTAACAGTGCACAAATGTCTTTTGAGCAGAACTCGTTCTGCCGCGTCAACATGCCTGGCTCAGTGCAGTCAGATGAAGTGCATGTGGGTGTGACCTAAACACAAAGGACAGAGCATATTTTTTAAATATCCAGAGGAGATCTGGCAGGGCTGAGAGAGTGGATGGGTGAGCTGACACCATGTTTACACTGATGGAGAGTTGTAGAACAGTGCCAGGGATGGGCTATATTGCATAACACAGGGTAGCTAGGCTTGCTCCTGGTCAGAGTAGCATAGAGATTTATATTATTTATATTTTGGCTTGTTTACACTTTGTGCATGAGGCCCTATGCTTATATTTGTGGCTTTAAAGGATGTGTTAGATGAACTTTTTCGGGATTAAGCAAGGGAACTGTATGCGCAGTCTCTACGGCTTTAATTTCAGCAATCAAAACCTCTGACTAAGCTTTTTTTCCCCCCTGGTTTAAATATGCATTGTGCTGCCCTATTACAAGATTTATAGCTTGGCTCTGAAAGGTAAAAGTCTATTCCAACTCAGTCACGTTTCATTTCCCTCATCATTTCTCAACTGCTATGAGTGAAATCGCTCCTTGCCATTGGCAAGCTTGCTCATTACAAAATTTGAATATTTCTATTTAAAAACCCCTGAATTCCCAAAAGCCTATTTTATCCTTCTCCAATATAGAAAAAAAAGAAAAATGGCTTTTAATACCTTTTTTTGTTAGCCATAATATTACTCACACTTCATAATACAAAAGTTGAGTACGTCTGAAATGTACGTACGTAGCTTAAGACCAGCATGGCATTTGGCTTCCTCTCGTATTCAGAAGTGAAAGATATTCGACAGGCAGCTCTTCATAACTTCAGTGTCTTCCAAGTGGCTGCTCAAGAGCAGTGATGTTGTTTCAGCCTCCCCGTTAAAGCCCTTCTCAATCATTTTTTAAATTACACTGCCTGGCCAAAAGAAAAAGTTGCCGTTGCACCCGTCATGCATAGTGCCCACTGTACAAGCCTCTGGAGGCAGTGTTATGATCTGGGGTTGCTTCAACTGGTCAGGTCTAGGCTCAGCAACGTTATGCAGCAATAAAATGAAGTCAGCTGAGTACCTGAATGTACTGAATGTCCTATCAATGGGCATATTCCAGGATGACAATGCCAAGATTCATCGGGCTCAAACTGTGAAAGAGTGGTTCAGGGAGCATGAGGAATCATTTCCACACATGAATTGGCCACCAGAGTCCTGACCTTAGCCCCATTGAAAGTCTTTGGGATGTGCTGGAGAAGACTTTACGGAGTGGTTCGACTCTCCCGTCGTCAATACAAGATCTCGGCCAAAACTTTATGCAACTCTGGACGGTAGTAAATGTTGTGACGTTGCATAAGGTTGTCGAAACAATGCCACGACCAATGCGCGCCGTAATCAAAGATAAAGGCGGTCCAACGAAATATTAGAGTTTGCGACTTTTTTTTTGGCCTGGCAGTGTAATTTGGTGGCCAATTGTACCCTAGTACGATTCAATTCTCTGCGTACTGCTGAGAATTTGCCGCTACACAACCCCGTCGGCCAGTGGTAGGAAGGAGGGCTTGAATCCTTATGCTCCTGACCGTGGTTCCAGCACAGCACGGGACACAAGTCCCTCCCCCCACCTCAGCCACGCCCTTATCTGGCAGGACCTGGGGGCGCGAACCCGGGCCCTTGGTGTGCAACTGCATTGACAATGCTTTTACCACTGTGCCACTGCGCCACTCCCCTTCTGAGTTATACCCACAATGCCCTGAGTATGCACGATAACAACTTGCGCTGTCAATTTCTGGCATGAAGTTCTCAATTATTATTATTCGTAATCGGTTTGCAAATAATGTTGCTGCTTTTTTTTTCTCACGAAACTGTCATCTCTCTCGCTCTTTTCTTTTGTTTTGGTTTCTGAAATTTGGCAGCGCAGTGAACAAGCTGTGGAGGGGAGGACTCTCTAACAGAAATGTAAATGCAACGGTTTAGCCTGCATTCAGCAGCGCCATCAGCTGCCTGAGGCCTTTACAGTCTCTCTGGAGCCAGGTTTCTGGGTTCTGATGTATCCTGTCTCGCTCTGGAACAGTACCACTCCAGTGTCGCCACCCCCTCTGAGTTAGTTCTGAGAGAAAAAGGCAGAGGACTTGTTCAAATATATTGCCTCAGAGAAACATTTAAAGCCTTTCTGATAGAGGCTCAAATTCATATCATGGGAAACACTAAAATTTGATGGGACAATTGTAACTGAACCCAGCTAAAAATACAAGAAGTATTTCCGTTAGGGAAACATCCTACATAATTCTGAATTGGTAATAAAAGGTGAATGCATTTTGTTCTGTTGTTTTATTTTTAATAATTGAATCCGGTGTGTTGTTATTTTCTTCGTGTAATTCTCTATTCAAAAGTTTACCATCTTGACTTTGAGACGATTAACTTTTTTACATGAAATTATGGGACAGTGTAGTGCTACAGCTATCTATCGCAATAAAAGTCTAATAGCGTACTTGACTGTGTGTGGAATATAAATGTCAATTATTTCCCAGAAAGCCTGTCATATCTCACAGCCATTGTTGTTTTTTGCTCAGTAGCAGAGACGAGATGAAACGATTAACTGGCATACAAAAGAATCTGTATGCATGCTGCATTATTTGTTTTATACAGTATATAAAGAGAAATATTGATTTTTTTCCGGCCCAACTAATTCGGACTGTTTCTCCCACGTAGTTATGCCCCGGTTTGCGGAACAGGTGGAGGTAGCGATCGAAGCTTTGAGCATAAACCCCCCGCAGCCCTTTGAGGAGAATGAATTCATCGACGCGTCCCGCCTGGTGTATGATGGGGTTCGAGACATTAGGAAGGCGGTGCTCATGATCAGGGTAAGTCGGCATGTGGGCTGTTCGTCCACTTTTACACCTTTAGCCAAACTGTCTTATGTGGACAATTTACCTTTACGTCTGTAGCCTGAATACAATCAATGCTTGTCTTTAATGTAATGTTTTGTTTTTTCAATGCAAAGAGGACCTGCTTAATTTGGTCATTCCTCATTTAATTAACAAGGACTAATTAAAGACAAATGTTGACTGAACCCATCCACAACACATTGTGTCTTCATACACCTTATTTCCCTTTACATCTTAAAGGTAGAGGGTCTTTATTGAACACCGTGTCACCTCTCTGTATGGAATGTTTAAAAAAGACAATTAAACCAACGTTCAGTTTAGATTTGCTTAGTTAATGGACAAATCTGAGAATGCCTTGGATGAATCTTGTTTTTTTAATTCAAGCCAGACAGTAAATGTAGGGGTAACAGCTTTCAAGAGTATTCCCTATTACTATTCCTGTATGGAAAATATGTTCTCACTTATCATCTGTATTGGCAAAATACTTTGTAGAAATGTTAAAAGCTCTTTCGCATGAAGCAGCTGTGTAGGTGCGTCGCGAACAAGTTTGCAGAGTAAATTCTGTTGGAGAACCTCTCGCTGTAGCCGACCATGATCGGCTAGCAATCACGCGTCACATACTCAACCAATCACATGCACACACCTCTAATGGAGCGCCCTTTTTAAACCAATCACATGCACACACCTCTAATGGAGCGCCCTTTTTAAGCCAAGAATGAGTTCTCTCTGTACTGCTTGAATGCTGATGCGCTGCTCTTTGTTTGCTTACGGCTTGTGTTAAAAGAAATTTGCTGTCACCCTCCACCACCCCAGCTTCCACCTGTTGTTTGGATCTGCTTTAGTATGGGGGGTTTCTGGTCGTCTCCTGTTTAGCGGGGGGGAGATGCCCGTGCTCCGGAGCAGTACTAAAGCAGATCCATTCACCGCCAAACTAAAATAATTGTGCAGCACATTCATTCATTAAACATGTCATTTAAATACGTGAGTTCGGACAGAAATGACATTATTTGGGGACTGCTTAACAGTGACACGTACAAATACAGAAAGAAGTAATTACACACAGAAATACACAGTGCAATATTATAAATTTAGTTATGCAGTTTTTGGATCAGAACTTCCTCAATACGTTCTCTTCCTTTTTCTAACAGGACTACTTGTTTCAAAACTACTTGTTTTGACTGGCATTTTATATTGACCTTATATAATAATTTATTATTATTTACTATAAAATTGAGGCAGTGTAACTACCATACATGATTTTAAGGTTGACATGTACAAAGTGCACACTGTCTACTATAACAGTATTTAATGGTAGATAGCGTGCTAATGTATAGTATGCACCATGTATAGTGTTTGTGTGTGTGCGTGCGTTTGTGTGTGCGTGTGTACATGTTTGTGTATGCTATGCATGACATGGTTGCCAGTGGACAGCCCACAACTACTTTGTGGTTCATTCATTTGTGGTCCATTCTGGTTATGGTCACCTGTGAATTCCTCCAGAAAGGTGAGAGACGGCAAGGTGTGTAGACCGAGGATGACTGGTGTACACCGACCTTTCACAGTTCCATCTGTTCAGTGATGGAATGCACTCTTCACAGATCACATACATGGCATCGTTGAGCAATGCAATGTCTGTCACCAGTATGCTGACGGGAAAAGTGACAAACAGTATGTTTCACAAATTTCACAAGCAATCTCATAAACCAGTAGTTGGTTAATGGAGGTTGTAAAGGCTCCAGTCTTGTTGCAAGGTGCCTATGGTTATATCACTTAGATTTATAACGTAGCTCTCAGACGCTGTCTGTGACATCTTTGCTTTATGTACTATGCAGCCCTGTTTATTCCATAGGACTGTAAAAAACAGCGAGGGGTTTTTAAGGATGATGCAATTCCTTGATACATACCTACACACACACACACACACACACACACACATATGCAGACACATTCTCTCTCTCACACACACAGAAACACACATGCATTTATGTGATCGGGGATGGAAAATACCTTTCTGATGACACAAAGAAAATTTGTTTCATTGCTGGTGTGCTCTATTCCCAAATGCATGTTTACCAGTATACCTTTTATTGTGTAAATCATGACACTGTATATATATATATATATATATATATATATATATATATATATATATATATCGTTGTAGAATAAATACCAGACCGTTTGGCCCATCCATACACTAAGATATTTAGATATTGGATATATTTGGACAATGGATATTTGATCAATTCTCATTCATACTGATAAATCACATACTCTCTGTGGAAACGTGCTCACTGCGTGATCCTCCGCAATCAAATTTGGTTCTGCGATCATTTGATCAATGAGGCCAATTGTGAGGGACCGCACATCCACCATGTCTTTCTGACAAAGGTCATCCTAGACCACGTATAAGACCGCAGCTCAACACGCCATCAGTCTCGTTCCTTTTGAGCGTCCGGTTCCTCCTGGTGGTAGAGGGCATCAAGGAACCCTTGACATATGTGCTATTGATTATGTGCGTTTGTGTTCTCCTTCCCGCTAGACGCCGGAGGAGCTGGAGGATGACTCAGACTTTGAGCAGGAGGATTACGATGCCCGCAGCAGAACCAGCGTTCAGACGGAGGATGACCAGCTTATCGCGGGACAGAGTGCCCGGGTGAGTATTTCCCCAACATAAGGGCTTACTGTCCTACTGTCTGCCATAGTGTGCTGTGAGGAAAACATAATCTATCTCTCTCTCTATTTTCCTCCTCAAGTGGGCAGTGGGGGGGAGTACTGTGTTCAGTGGGGGGCGATGAAGACCTTGTTTTCTCATTCTGAATCCTATGTAATAAGGGAAAGTCCGTTTTGGATTGGTGCTATATTGGTTATGTCTTATATTTTTGTTTGTGTTTGGTTTGTTTTGTTGTTTTTCACCTGCAAGTAAGCTGCCTATGTAGCTGAGGCTCTTGTGTCAGTATACCTTTGGTAGGGTGTAATAAAGGGCTTTTTAAAATCAAAATCTCTCTCTCTCTCTCTCTCTCTCTCTCTCTTTCTCTCTTTATATTTCTCTGTTTTTCACTCTCTTATCCTCTCTCTATCTCTCTCTGTGTACAGTCAAGCCGGAAAGTCTGCACACCCCTTTCACCTTCTCCACGTTTTATTACGTTACAGACATATTCTACAATAGATTGAGTTTGTTTTTTGTCTCAAAATTCTACACAAAATAGCCCATAATGACAAAGTGAAAACAGGTTTTTAGACATTTGTGCTCATTTATTAAAAATCTAAATGTAAAATATCATATGTACACAAGTGTGCACACCCTTTGATATGACACCCAAAAGTGAGCTGAGGTGCATTTTGTTTCCACTGATACTGCTTGAGATTTTTCTACAACTTAATTGGAGTCCACCTGTGATAAATTCAATTGATTGGACATGATTGGGGATTGCCAACATCTGCCTATATAAGGTCCCACAGTTGACAGTGCATGTCAGAGCAAACTCCAAGCCATGGGGTCAAAGGAATTATCTGCAGACCTCAGAAACAGGATTGTGTCAAGGCATAGATCTGGAGAAGGGTACTGAAAAATCTCTGCAGCTTTACAGGTCCCAAATAGCACAGTGGCCACCATCATTCGTAAATGGAAGAAGTTTAGAACCACCAAGAATCTTCCTAGACCTGGCCGCCCGGCCAAACTGAGCAATCGGGGAAGACGGGCCTTGGCCAGGGAGGTGAGCAGGAACCCGAGGGTCACTCTGACAGAGCTCCAGCGTATCCTTGTGGAGATGGGAGAACCTTTCAGAAGATCAACCATCCAGGCAGCACTCCACCAATCAGGCCTTTATGGTAGAGTGGCCAGACGGAAGCCCCTCCTTAGTAAAAGGCACATCACAGCCCGCTTGGAGTTTGCCAAAAGGCACCTAGAGGACTCTCAAACCATGAGAATCAAGGTTCTCTGGTCTGATGAAACCAAAATTGAACTGGCCTGAATACCAAGCGTCACGTCTGGAGGAATCCAGGCACTGCTCATCACCTGGCTAATACCATCCCTACAGTGAAGCATGGCGGTGGCAGCATCATGATGTGGAGATGTTTTTCAGCAGCGGGAACGGGGCGACTAGTCCTGATAGAGGGAAAGATGAATGCAGCTAAGTACACCGAGATCCTTGAAGAAAACCTGCTCCACAGCGCTCTGGACCTCAGACTGGGGCGAAGGTTTACCTTCCAACATGACAACGACCCGAAGCACACAGCCAAGAGAACAAAGGAGTGGCTTCGGAGAAAGTCTGCATGTCCTTGAGTGGCCCAGCCAGAGCCCAGACCTGAATCCAATTGAACATCTGTGGAAAGAGCTGAAAATGGCTGTGTACCGACGCTCCCCATCCAACCTGACGGAGCTTGCAAGGATATGCCAAGAGGAATGGGCAAAAATGTCCAGAAACAAGTGTGCGAAGCTCGTAGCTTCTTTCCCAAGACGCCTTGAAGCTGTAATCGCTGCCAAAGCTGCAGCAATCAAGTATTAGGCTAAGGGTGTGTACAGATATGTAACCCCTAAATAACCTATTTTTGTCAGTAAAATAAAATTGCATATTTTCTAAAAACCTGTTTTCACTTCGTCATTATTGGCTATCGTGTGTAGATGTGTGAGGCAAAAAATTAACTCAATCGATTGTAGTATACGTTTGTAACGTAATAAAACGTCAAGGTGAAAGGGGTGTGCAGACTTTCCGGCTTGACTGTATATATACATACATTACAACAAGTTTATTCGATAGGATAAACCCCTTGAGATGAACCATCACGTTTTACAGGTGGTCCTAACAAACAATACAAAAAATACATAAATAAAATAAAAACAAAAAACTAATCAAAGACATTAAAGTAAAAACAAAATAACAATCAATAATTCAACAGACCCACTACATACATTTTTTAGTGAATTTATATTTATTGGTATAATTGGTATAATAATTAGTATAACATCTAAGACAAAAGTGGAGAAGCAAAGGGAAAATGATAAAAATGTGTAATGACATTGGCTAATTAACTTTCTCTAATGATGAAATGACCAAATGTGAAGTTTCATAAGAATCATTTTAGCATATAAATACAAGTGCATTCACTTGTAAATTGTGTCTTTTGAAATTTACTCGCGCATATCCGAAGGTTACTGAAACGTTTTATTTGTAGCCGAATATCTCTAGTGATCCCATTATCCAGAAAAAAATGTAGTAGGCTATTTTGTAATTTATTCACTTCTTATTTGAATTGCTAATGCAGGACAATAATAAATTGTGGTGTTAATATGTAATTATCTTGACATTGTGATCAAAAGCTATAATTTACAAAGAGCATTCGTTAAATATTAATGGTTATTTTTAGCACTCACTGAGCTATAAAACATTAATTCTTAGGATCTTACAGACTGTGAATATTGAGCACATGGAAATGGTCTGTTGATCTGTTCTGATGTTTTGATCTGTTTGAATGCATATATGAATCTCTTGGTCATTGAACTTGTTCATCTCTGAAATAGCCCTTGAAGTTGAATGTAATCCTTGGTAATTGGTTTAATTTGAGATCCCTACACCAGGAAAGAAGCTAACCTTAGTGTAAAAACATAAATGCCGATGGGCACAAGTTACTTGTGGAACCTCCGACAGTCAAGGAATTTCAGTGGAAGGGTTTAGAAGGGCATTTTTAAAATAAATAAATAATTTTAAAAAAACATTTTTTTAATCAATTGTTCATTGTTGTGCACATGTTAATATCTCACTACAGAAAAAAGGAAAAGGTTCTTGGTCAGCATTTTTGCATTACAGTTACCATATATAGGAGTAAAATAATAATAGTTCTACAAGTGTACTCATTTATTTCATAGCAGAATCATGCAAGCGCATACCACACAATATTGTGTAATGATGCATGATGTGTTCCTTAAACAGTTGCCATAAAACAAAATTAGATTTGACAAATAGGCATTACATAGAGTAAGTAACGGAGGACTTTACCTTCTGTAAGAATCCAGAACAAAATAAATGGAGTCAAATCATGATCCCAAATCCTTCAGGAACTCAGTTTTTGTGTACTGGTCGTTATTACATTTTCAGCAGTGAATTCCAATTTTCTTCATTAATGCTTTAAGATGTGATATCACAAATATACTGAAGTTCCCTAACGGGAAAATAAAAGTTGTTCTATTCTATTCTGTGAGATTAGAAAGTTCTTAGCTGAACATTTTAATGTTGATGAAACGATCGCTACTGGTAAGTGAAAGCCTATCGAGTTCCAGAACACTGATTTATAATTTTGAAAAAAAAACAAACTACTCTTCAAAGGGTCAAAGAAGATTTTGCGGGTGTCAGCGTTCACTCTGCTCATCAGAAAAGCCTCCACATACAAATACTGTACTGTGGAAATGCTACGTCCCTCTTCCTCTGCATGTTAATACGGAGTGAAGCTTCTCGAACCCTCACAATGAGCTAATTGTGAACAGACATGAATGAACAGTGCCCTGGAATGGACAGGTAGCCAGTTTATTTTCACAGGTGTGATGTGCTTTCTTAAATTCGTACATTTCAGTGATGAGGTGAAAGAACAGCAGTAACAGGAAGAATTTAAGGACCAACTTAGAGACGTGAGAAATGTATGAAAAACGCAGAGACAGACAGGCTTGTGCTGAAGATGTTCTCTTATCTTATACTATGTCCCGTTAATACATTGTTTGAGTGAAGATGAACTGTATATAACTATCCAGTGTTACGTGCTCATATTGCCATATGTGCTGTCATTTATTTTTCCGTCTACCTGCTTTGTCTCATTACATTTACATTACATTACAGGCATTTAGCAGACGCTCTTATCCAGAGCGACATGCACAACTTTTTAGCATTTCTTTTACATATATTATCCAATTATACAGCTGGATATATTCTGAAGCAATTCAGGTTAAGTACCTTGCTCAAGGGTACAACGGCAGTGTCCTACCTGGGAATCGAATCTGTTACCTTTTGCTTACAAGGCCAGTTCCTTAACCATTATACTACACTGCCACCCGTCTCCATGGGCAGAGGTTGGGTTCATTCCCAATCTGAAACGTGCTAAAGGTGCAGGTGGATGTTTTGGAAAGTGAGAATGTATAGCCGCTCCTGCCCCAGTTTCCGTGTCGCATCGCTTGGCCCTCCAAAAACAGCACAAGGAGATGATTGTGCACACGGTCTCTGGCTCACCACAGTCTTTGAACAGATCCTCACAAAGTAGCATGTTGATAAATCTCCTGCCATCTGTTTAAATTGTGCGTTGACTGAATTTAGATTGAAATTAATGCTGCTCACAAAATGGCGGCGTGCAGCAGGTGTGTGGCTGAGATAATTCGGACAGACACGCCGGCTATCGAGCGCTCTGGATCCTGCTCACATGAGCGTGTGTTTCAGGGAAAGAGGGACGAAAAAATCTAAATATTTCAGGCATGATCTGAGACCAATATGTAAATCATCTCATGGGTTTCATGGGTCCCCGAATGGGCTTCTTTACGTTGTATCTGAACTGAAGGCATGGCAGGGAGAAGGCTCAACCATTTAGTTCTCTTTTTATTTGATTTCCTGTGACCTTCACCTCATTATAAGTATCTGCAATAGTCTATGAATTATTTTATTCTAGCAGCAGCATGTCACAGCTCTGCTAACTACACTGCCTGGCCAAAAAAAAAGTCGCCCCGTCATGCATAGTGCCCACTGTACAAGCCTCTGGAGGCAGTGTTATGATCTGGGGTTGCTTCAATTGGTCAGGTCTAGGCTCAGCAACTTTATGCAGCAATAAAATGAAGTCAGTAACTGAATGTACTGAATGACCAGGTTACCCCATCAATGGGCATATTCCAGGACGACAATGCCAAGATTCATCGGGCTCAAATTGTGAAAGTGTGGTTCAGGGAGCATGAGGAATCATTTTCACACATGAATTGGCCACCAGAGTCCTGACCTTAGCCCCATTTAATGTGCTGGAGAAGACTTTACGGAGTGGTTCGACTCTCCCGTCGTCAATACAAGATCTCGGCCAAAAATGTATGCAGCTCTGGATGGAAATAAATGTTGTGACGTTGCATAAGGTTGTCGAAACAATGCCACGACGAATGCGCCCTGTAATCAAAGCTACAGGCGGTCCAACAAAATATTAGAGTGTGCGACTTTTTTTTTGGCCAGGCAGTGTAGTTTCCCTGTGAAAACGCCATGCAGAACTGATATCATCATATGTATTTTACAAAAAAATGTACACAATTCATGCACACATGCGAACACGGAAACGGCACACCCTCACACACTTACACATTCAGAGCACATGGTTAGCTAAATTATGGGATAAATATGGTAGTAAGTCAAGCATAAAATTGAACTTTCGTTGCCTGGACAGGTCTCCCTTTTTTTTCCTCAAATGAAACAAATTAAATCCATTTCAAGGAGCTTTCTTTGTAAAGAAACCAGAGGAATGATTAATAAGTGGCAGAGGCAGCAAGTGTATTGGCGAGTAAGTGTTGTATGGGAAGGATTTCCTGCTGCATTGAGCTCCTAAGACCTGCTCTTTTTATCAGTAAATGGTGAAGGGATTTGGGGATAAGTGAATTCTGAAAAACCTCACCTAGAACCCTGCCCTGCTGACAACCCAATCAGCTCCATTTAACTGCCAGTTCACTTTTTTCCCTCTCTGTCTCTCTCCTCACCTGTTGGTTTTCCCTCTCCATTCCACATTCTTGCTGCTCCGCTCTGTATAAGTCTGCAGAGAAACTGAGAAATAAATTCTCTTCAATCATATTTGCTGCTCAATACTTCAGCAGTTCGCCTTTGCAAAAACAGAAAGGTGACTTGCTGAAGCAGTAAGAGGTATTCTCTCAAGAATATTAGATGTCTCCAGTGTCATTAGAAACCGATTACTGTCATTATTTACTCTATGTACAGTAGGGGTCACCAAAATCCCAAACCCCCAGGAATGACCACCGTAGCCACAATGCTGCTGGAAAGTTTCCCCGTTGCTTAATTTTACACTCTCCCATTGAAAATGCATGGTGTTTCATTAATCATGACCCCCATTAATTATTTGTATTGTTTGGTAGCTCTGATTTTTGAGTATAATATGAATTGAGGTCTATGGTATTTCTGAGAAACTGGAGAGCCATAATTGCAAGGGCAAGACTTAGCCTCTTATGTTGAAGTGTGCAGTGTTAAAATAACAATCTGCTTTATTGGACTAATTGCATTATTCCGTAATCAAAGCATTCCGTTTAAAAGGCATAAATAGTTCAAGCTCGCGCGTGGTGCGCTAATTATTATAGCTTACATGACCTGGCAGTGGAGGCGAGGAACAGAAGAGGTCAACAGACAGACAGATAGCTGGCCTGCTGAGAATTTCACAGTTCAAACGGCTTCATAAGGCAGCCAGCATCACTGCCTGCGCTGCAGATGAGAAGATGGCAGCTACAAGAACCTCTGTCCATTGGGAATAATGTTTGCAATGTGTGAATTACAGCTCTATCCTCAGTTAATAAGCACATCGGCGGGTCTTTCTCCTGTGCGTACGCCTTGCTGTCTGTCTTCATACTTGATCGAACAGCAAACGTTTGTTTTTCGTTTTGTTTTGTTCCCCCCTCCAGCCTCAGATGTTTCGTCCGTTTGTAAGCGTGGAGCCGAGCGTTGTGTGCTGTGCGCGCATTGATACTTACGGGACGAGAACGCAGATGAATGAGTGAGATCTGAGGTATAACACATACACGCCGGGAACATTTATCACGCAAGAGCAAGACCGACAGATTTCACTGAAGATGGCACACCAAGTCTATGCCACAGCTCAGCTGGTATTGCTAAGCAGGACTGGGGGACATTTTGTGCCATGCAGTATATTACCCAGAAACATTAAAACAGGAAAACCACCTCAAGTTTTCCTTAAAACTATATTTCTTGTCTCACTCAAGAGTAGAAAATAGTGATTTCAATTATCTCCCGGTCTTATTTCCCAGCTCAGTAGTGGCACAACCCCTAAGCTAGTCTCAGATGAACTGTCTTATTTCCCCCTACGGAGTCCCATTCATCATGTAGAAATACAGTTAAATGCTTTCTTAATCTTCTTTTTGGTCAAACCCTCTAGAAAAAAACAAAACAAGCTAGCCTAGCAGTATTGTATTAATCCTTGCACAGATCGAGGCTTTTGAAAGAATTTAAATCCGTCATTAAATTACGGATATCTTCATATATTTGAATTATTGCTTGCAGCCATAACTGAGATAATGAATAATGAGCTTAATAATTTAATTCCAGGTTCATTCTCACAACCGGCCCTCTGAAAAATGTCAAACAGATAAATTATGCGTGCATAAAATAAATTAAACAACATTTTCATACACTTATCTCCTAAATAACATTGTTATATATTAGTTTTTCCTTCTTTTGTTTGTTTGTTTTTTTTTTTTTTTGGAGGGAGAAGATACAAAAGACGAAAATATTTGAGTCAAAAATATTTTTTAAAAGATTTTAAAAAAAGAATAATAGCTTTACAAAAATATAAAGCGTGTGAGAAGCTGGTGGTGTTCAGCGTTCGTCTCACTTGCGAATCTCAGACCTGACTTTTCCAATTTTCCTTTTTTCCTGTTTCCTTATAAGCCTCTTTGAGATGTGATGTCTGCAACAATTGGTATACAAATTAGATCCACTGAAAATCTAGAACTTTCTATGAAGAGTTTTATAAGGATTCCTGGAGGTTTCGCAAATAAAAAGGGAGTGTTTGAACAACTGCCCTATCTGATGATTTTCCTACTGCCCCCAACCCCTCTCCTGCCCCCCCCCCCCCCCCCCCCCCCCCCACTACCTCTAGGCCATTATGGCTCAGTTGCCCCAGGAGGAGAAGGCGAAGATCGCCGAGCAGGTGGAGAGCTTCCGGCAGGAGAAGTGTAAGCTGGACGCCGAGGTGGCCAAGTGGGACGACAACGGCAACGACATCATCGTGCTGGCCAAGCAAATGTGCATGATCATGATGGAGATGACCGACTTCACCAGGTGGGTACGGTTACACAAGCACTGAGCCCAGTGATTTAAAAAAAGGCCACACTCAACAATCCTCTGCTAGTCTTTTACCATTTAACCCTTCTCTGCACTCACTGTCCCTGATGTCATTGTTAAATTAGTTTTTTTCCCCCCTGTTCAGAGGTCTGGCAGTCAGTGTTGAGAGTTTAAAGAAAGAATGTTCTAGTCTTTGAATTGCGTCTCGAGCAGAGCTCTCCCAGATGTTATTAAATTAGCCCTCACACTGCACTTCTGATCTGGACAAACCTAGTGCTAAATTAACGTTCAATTTAAAGTGTTTAAATAATTCAATAATCCTATTAAAGAGCTCTATAAATTTTTTTTTTTTGTGTTTTCCCTCTCAAGCCACCACAGCCATCAAAGTCATCTCTTCAACTCTCATTGGTTTTCAAGTGCACTGTTATTTGATGAATAGTTCCATTGCTCATTAATTTTGTATTATTACATGAAATTTTAGTACATCATTATTGTTTCTACCGTGTCTTAGGCAATTAACTATAATCATACAGTAATACACAGTATGCCAAAGCATTATTTAAAAGACAATAATATAAACAACTATTGCCCACAGATCACTTTCCTACCCCTCTTACCCACAATGCATATTTTTGCCTCAGAAAATACCAAACTAGTCTATGCCACTCTTCACCACACAAGTTCACCACACAAACTTTCCCATATGAATATACTGGATCATTGGGCTCTAGCAATAAAAAAAAAGAGAAAAAGGTGTAAGCTTATTTGTGTGGCTGCTTTCGCAGAGGTAAAGGACCGCTGAAGAACTCTTCAGACGTGATTAATGCGGCCAAGAAGATCGCTGAAGCCGGCTCCAGGATGGATAAACTGGCCCGCGCTGTCGCGGATCAGGTACGGCACCGTCGGGCTCGGGAATGCCGTCTCCCGGATGACGAGCGGGATCGCATGCGAGCTCACCTTCAATGCAGCGAGGTCCGCAGGCGATCAGTAATAATTATTCAACGGAGGAGTTTCAGAACGTGCTGACCGACACTTTTCGATATCTGATCGATCAAAATGTATCCCAGATGTGGGAGATGGGGGGGGGGGGGTTGCGGTGCATTTTTAGTGCGGCTCTTTTTCTGAGATAGAGTAACACCAGCAACGTTCCAGGTAATATAATGTCAACAAGGAGTAAAACCCCTTTATTTTATTAATACTGATTTGATTCTGTGAAATCATACGGTCTGTTTGTGAAACACACTCACCCTCAGAGCTTTGGAAGTGACCATTTAGAAATTGGCTGTTAATTTTGAAACGGGAAATATAAAAAGTCCACGTGGGAGCATTCTCAAAAGCGTCCTCGTTGGAGCCACATATTTCACTGCTACGTCTAAACAGGAAGTCAATGAGCGCGGGAAAGGGCTCTGACAGGTAACAGGAAGTCATTGAGCAGGGAAAAGGGCTGTGACAGGTAACAGGAAGTCAATGAGCACGGGAAAGGGCTGGGACAGGTTAAGAAGCAGTAGCTTGACTGCAGTGCAGCGCTTTCCAGCTTTCTCTAAATCAGCGTTACCCGTGGTGTTTCTTTTTTGTCGATTAACTAGGCTGGAGTGCGTTTTTTGTTTCTTTACAGATGGGATCGTGTTTACAGCGGAGTTCCACTTTGTGGAAACATTCTGAGTCATTCAGACTATCATTTCTCAGCTTGATAGTTCTGTTGGATACTAACTGTATAACAAGGTTTTCTCAAATGCACTGTCAGAAAGGACATTGTCACGTATCTTTGTATTGTGCCTGACACACGGCGGTTCATTGCAGAACTCTGGTTGCTGCCCACCCTGTAGTGCGAATTGTCTGTGCCATTGACTATATCACTTGACTGTTTTTCACAGGAAAGCTCTGCACATGCCCCTATGCAGTGTCTTTCTGCTTTGTCACTATTACGGCAAACAAGTGCACAAATTAAATCATTCTGTGAAACCGCTAGACACGGTCACGGTTACCGCAAGATCATTTAAATTTATCTCCAACACCCATGAAATCCACCTGATGTGACGGTTGTTACATATTTCAGGAGTTCCAATTTTGAGGTTTTCTGGTTTATTCACACAAATCGTGTTATTCATCCCCCCGTGAGGATAAGGCACGTAACGAGGACTCGCTGTGCTATGTCCCTCAGGCCCAAGCCCTCCGCTGTGTTGAGCAGTCAGTCAACTGCCACTCAGTTTAAAATGGCTGCAGTGAATTTCAACATTCTACAGGATGGAGGGAATGCCATCCTAGAAAATTTAATTATTTTTTCAAAATTATTTTCTATGAAGATATTATATTACATTACATTAATTTAGCAGAAGCTCTCATGCATAACCACTTACCATAAGTGGATTCACCTGAGTTATATGAGCAACAGTTACTGACCAGGGAATGTATATGCAACATCATATCATATAAAATATTAGTATCACAAATCATGATCCCATTGCTTTAAGCTGAAAAATGTAAGACATAATACACTAGAGATGGGCATTCTGTGTAAAACAGAAGAAAATAAAACATGTTTAGGGCTTTTTACCTTCTGTTTCACATCCCGACAGTGTGGTAAGGTCTGATTTTGTGGGAATGGAGCAGTAGAACGCAGCTGAAGACCTTTCTCAGCAGGCAATCGTCCATGCTGTTTATTTACATCTAGAGGAACTGTGCTGAATGAATGGCCTATTACCCATAGATATAAAAGGCAATGAGACTGTAATCTGTGTGCATGTGGAAACAGCCTGCCAGAGGGAGAGGAACAAATTGTTTCTGTGTGGAAATTAAAGAATAAAAGTTTTTTTTTTTTTGTTGTTGTTGTTGTTGTTTTTTGCGTGCATTTGCCAGTCCCGTGCGGTAGTTACCCAGGGTGCATTTCACCTGGTTTAACAGCTGTGAGCGATGCGCTGTATTGTAAAGAAATGTTTTGGGATGCGGAGTAGTGATTATGTTTTCGTATTCATGA
Source organism: Synaphobranchus kaupii (assembly GCA_029718625.1). NCBI lineage: Eukaryota > Metazoa > Chordata > Actinopteri > Anguilliformes > Synaphobranchidae > Synaphobranchus > Synaphobranchus kaupii. The sequence goes on along the minus strand of CM056376.1, from coordinate 136,353,616 downwards.
GCTGTGAGTTCTGGATTTTAGTCTAACTGCAGAGGTAACCTTGACAACTAAAAGAGAGGTACCAAATGCTGTAGAGGGCGTGGTTAGGTTCTAAACAGTGTAGGCCAAAATGCCAAAGAATACAGTCTGGAAGGTTCTTCAGCATTCTTTCAAATAATGGTATAATCTGAGCTGTCACAGACACATCATTCGAGATGTGTTAGCCAATCAAAAGAATGATACGTTCTTTATGGATGTGTTTTCCAGTAAACTGACAGATGCAAATTTACTTGTGCAAAGGTCACATACACTCATCCTGAAGGCAAAATGTTAAAAATTGAGTCTTATCATACAGAATATGTCACTGACCTATAAAAACCATGGCTGAGAATAAATGCTACAGCTTTAAAACAAGTTTAAAACAAATTTGTGCAGCTGTTGATTACATAGCTGCCAAGCATGCTAGAATACATTATTTTTCCACATGCATCATGCTGTTGATGGGTAGATTAAATCAGGTAAGCAGTTGGTATCTTTTCTTACTTCAAATGCTTACCCAGACATTGCTAGTTTGGATCTTGTGCCAAAGGAACCGAGTTTCCTCAACAAAACTTGGAACAGAAGATGCAACTGTTCAAATTGAAAGAAGTTACTCTTTGTTTGTAAAGGGTACTTATTAGTACCAAAACAGAACACTATTCTATATTTTCAGGGTACATTTGGGATATTGTTTCCTTAAAGAACAAGCATGTACCTCCACTGTACTTTTATTTCTGGGAGTGTACCATAAAACTTTCATTAGACACATATTCTCTACTAAGAGCTGGTCTCTTTTAATAGGCAGGAAAAAAAACATTAAAAAAATAATATTATTGTTGGTATCCAATAATACATCCAGAAAATACATCACCCTGGTAACAAGGGAGCAGTTCCTCAACATTCTCAATGTTCCTCAATGCAGTGTAATTAATGTGTGGTAGCTAGGCAGCTTACATATATTACCGATTTGGCGATAGCTTGCCAGACACAATGCCAGAGACAATTTTATATTAAAATTTGAATGAGATCCTATCAACTAAGATTGTATTTGGAAAATTAGTGTGGAGCATCAGCAAGGCATTTTAGAATATAGACCCCAAGCAAGTGTGCAAATGGAAGGGACGGAAAGATAACGTTTATTCCACAGCATCACAAAGATGATGCAACACAATAATGCTGCTTGCAGGCTAGTGGTAGACTTTAATAATACATTTTTTGTTTTATGATATTGCACATCCAATTTAAAATGTGATCTTGTATGACTGTGGAAACCTAGGCTAGTAGTTTAGAATGCGGTGTAGCCCACCCACGTGCGGGAGAAACACCGATAGACTCCGGTTTCCAACAGCAGCCCACCCACGTGCGGGAGAAACACCGATAGACTCCGGTTTCCAACAGCAGCCCACCCACGTGCGGGAGAAACACCGATAGACTCCGGTTTCCAACAGCAGCCGGTGTCCATTCAAGCGATTTAGCGCCTCAGCTATTAATTAATAATTAATTAATTAAGTTAATGTAACATTAACTTGTGCTAAATAATTTCAAGGTTTTGCACTTTTAATTAACTTAGCGAGTTGTTGCTACAAGATAATTATTTTTGACATATAGTCTCTACAAAGCAATTTAAAAGCCTTTTATTGTGTATGGCTTTGCTAAAACTACTAATGTTAGCTGCTAACTGCATATATCGTACAGCTGATTAAGCCAGAGATCTGGTTGCATGCTAAACAATTTGTTTATTTCTTTATTTATTGTGGAATTGATATGTGGTTGCTTACTGGGATACATATCTCTAATTTCCCTTAGGCATTCATGGCATGCTTGGCTGGGGTTAGCAAAGATGTTTGGCTAATATTTCACATTTGTTTGGCTAGATTGGTAAGCAAAGGTAGACCGTTTTGTTTATGGCGGTTTGCAAGTAACCCAGTGAGTGATCCTGCGGTCAGCAGCACAAACGGTTCTCTCTCATACCGCTATTCATTCAGCTCTTTCAAGAGTGACCCTCACTTGTGCAAATGTTACTTAACATGCAGCCAATTTATGACTGTTTCATGAGCCATTTTATGCTGCCTGTGATCTGTGTCATTATAGTGAAACGTAACTATTAAGAAAAGTTTTTGCTCCATGCATTTATTTTATTATTTTTTGCACTCCCATTGTTGATGCCAAGCCAACTATGATTCCATCAGAAGAAAGATAATATTGTTCCTGAACTTTGAAGATGAAGAAATAATTTTCATATGGCTGCATTTCTTATTATCAGCCGTGATTCAGAATTCAAATACGCAAACTGATATAAATAGAATATTATAACAGCTTTTTCATGACGTTAGCTGCAGACAGCTTTGGAATTTATTTCATTCACAGCCCAAGTACAACAGATCGGAGTCTGAACTGCAGAAAACAAACAAAAGAGAGAAGTTGCATTTCTCAGATAATCTAAGCCATTGCTGTTCAGAAAAAAGTGTAACTTCTTGTTTGTGTGGAAAGTGCAGACCCTTCACTTTGGCTTACTTGGAGTAAAACGGTTTGCCCATTTTCGACCCAGGTGAAATGAAGAGAGAGAGAGAGAGAAAAAGGTTGTATTGAGTTTTCCACCTTTTGTGGATTTGTTTGTTTTCATTAACAAGGCAGTAAGGTCTCTGTCTAGGAGGGACGAGATTGCTTTTTCCAAGATATGAGATGTGGCCGTCTGACTTCCGTGCCATGGTTAATATTGGTTATTTGTCCTTGGGAAAGCCTTGCGCCTTGCGGGGTTTGCAGCGCCCTTAATCTTACCCAGGTGTCCCTGTCTTCCAGTGCCCGGACTCGGCCTGCAAGCAGGACCTCCTGGCCTACCTGCAGAGGATCGCACTCTACTGCCACCAGCTGAACATCTGCAGCAAGGTGAAGGCTGAGGTGCAGAACTTGGGAGGGGAGCTGATCGTCTCTGGGGTGAGTCTCCATCCGGCTCTTTCTACCGTGCCACTCCACCTTTCTTTTATTCTCACATTATAACATTAATGAACGTTTAATTGAGCGGCAGTGTAGTATAATGGTTAAGGAACTGGCCTTGTAACCAGAAGGTTGATTCCCAGGTAGGACACTGCCATTGTACCCTTGAGCGAGGTACTTAACCTGAATCACTACAGTATATATCCAGCTGTATAAATGGATAATATGTAAAAAATGCTAAAAAGTCGCTCTGGGTAAGAGCTTCTGCTAAATGCCTGTAATGTAATTTAATTTAATGTATTCAAACAAAAGACTGACCTTATAATCAGTAACCATACATAATAATAATAATAAAATAACCAGGTTATTTAGTGCACTTGTACACTACACCACTACATCAGATCCTTGGTAAAAGTACTGGAAATACGTTTTGAACAACTGTGAAAAATGGAATCTACGGCTGTCTTGCCTTATCATATTAACAGATAAATGCCTTGAGGTCATTTAAATTATAATTTTTTTGTTATTATATTAGCAAAGAACAGAAATCTACAGCATCTCATAGACTTGTACACATAAGCACATACAGATGAGTGTTATTATAGACCATGTGTACGTTGTTGAGTGACAATAGAATAGCCTGCTGGAGAGAGATTTATGTTTAAGTGATGTCTGAAAAGCCATAAACTTTATAATTTGTCCGGGCATATTGATGCTCCTTTCCTTCCCAAATATAATATTTCCTCGCTGCCTGCATGTACAAGAGGGCAAAGAAAATTAGCCACCCCGTAAATCTGGTTACGCATCTCCTACCGGGCCATAACCATAGAAATAATTTCATTCTCCTGGATGATTGTATTTTAATATTTCACATTATTATTGTACCTCTAAGAATGCACAGAGAATGCACAACAAAGTCCAGAGAACATACCGTATGTGGAGGAAAACTTGGTGCATAGGTACAATATTTCCATTTCTGAAACGTTGGATATTTATGCAATGTTGTTGCTTTGCTGTGGGTAGTCATGGAACATAGTTATGACAAAGCAAAATCCGCTTTTGAAGATTTTTTTATTTTTTTTGTGTTATTGTTTTTAACCACATCAGCAAGTCCATGGGAGAAAGCACAAAAGAACAGCAGAAAGTATATTTGTTTACAGAGAGCCCCGAGAATTATAAAATCCCCTTCTGCTTGTGGAATCACAGTACCCTTCAAGAGGAACTCCAGTCTGAGTAGAATTGTAATGCGCTCTAAGAATCTCAGCTTATATTTATTTATACTGAGGAAAGTAGTGCATATTGTAATGAAGCTGAGGAAATGTAGCCTAATAAAAGTAAATTAACTTCCCTGATAAAAGATAAGATATGTCATTAATTTGGAGCAACAAGAGGCTTATGTCATAACAGCTATATTCACTCATTTACCTATTTCTTTAAATTTTTTTAAAACTGTGCGTAGTATTAAAAGGCACTTAGTGAGTCACCAGTGTTGCGGGATCTGTCAAAATCAGCTTTACATTTCTTATAATGATACGC